>LOJH01022733.1:24811-38936 GCA_001685095.1 Ellobius talpinus
TCCCCCAAGGAACAGATGCCTGACGTCTCCGGGATGACAGTACATGGGATGCCTCTCCAGCCATACCTCTTGCTGAACGTGGACACCTGGCTCTCCCCTTCCCCAAGTTGCCCTGTGCCTGCAGGAAGTAGACAGATTTGAGTCTACGCTCTTTGTTCCCAAGAGAGCCTAAATGTTTGTCATAATTACCACTCCAATTTTCTGTCACCCCTNGCATAGACCCCAGCCCCTTGCATCTATCCCAGCCTCCAGGCCTGAGAGTTTGTACTGGTCTGGACTCCAAGTCCCAGCAGGCCAGGTCCTGACCCCTCCCTGGCGGGGAAGTCAGGACCACTCCCAAGAGTATTTAAATGAACTCCCAAAGAACACACGTGGTCTCTTTTCCTTCCTCCCAGTGGTCGCATTTGTGTGACTTCCCGGTTCCTCCTGGATCACCCGAGAGCGCAGAACTCCCATTAAACCTGGATATTTCTTAATTTGGCTTGTTTTGATTTGTCTTGATTGGGATTTTGCATCAGCAGAGAGCTCACATTAGGAAATATTCCTAACATTAATAAAGCATATCTTTGAGTGTATCCACAAGGTAATTTCCAGAGATGATTACTTAAGAGGGAAAAACCTGTCATTATAAATTAAGAAGGGGAATAGGGAGGAAACCAAGTTGGGAAAAAGGTAGCTAAGTCGTATATACACATTCTCTCCCCCTGCCTCCTGCCTCCTTCATTTCTGCCTACTATACTGCTAACTGTTGTATTCTACCATACTCTCTTCCCCACCACAATGAACTGAGCCTTCTGCAATTCTTCCATTCCACATAAGTCTGGCTTGCCATGGTTTCTTGCAGATGTTTGTCATAGAGATGAGAAACTAACACACAATTATGTGTATTACAACCAACATTGTATATTCATTTCAAGGTGGATATGCCAAAATATCACTAACTGAATGGGTTAAAACGATTTCTTTCTCATGGTTCAGGAAGCTACCTAGAAAAAAATTACCAAACAAGGAGAAATCTGACCTATGGTACCAATATTGTCTGCAGCTGTATCACTTTACTTATCGGAATAGTTGTAATCCCAACTCAAATAAAAATCAAAGCTGGCTTTAGAGTTTGAGTGTGGCTCTCTCCTTCTCTAAATCCAAATATGTTGTTAAAAATTCCAGAGTTTCTGTTTCATATCAGAAGATCCACATGAAGAAAATAAAAAAAATTGACTATTGTTGTCAAAACTCCATTATATCCCCAAATTTCTAACTCTCCATACTTATCTTTGTCTCTTTGGTATCTTTCTTTGGATATATCTATGAAAAATTTAAACTTTCTGTCTTGATACTAATAATGTTTAAGTTTTCCACAATGAACAATGAATTTTCCTAACAGCAATCTCTGGAGTCTCAAAAAAATTATAATGATGCCATTGAGCCCATAAACAGCACTCAAGTATCAGTTTTGGACTAAAAACTTCTCAAGTCAATTCCAAAATGCCTAGCTGAGATGGTCCACCTTCTTACAAGGCTGTAGCCAGAACTTTAGATAAAAACTTTAGGTAAGTCTTACCAGCTATTCAGAGACTGGCTACAATTGTTACAGCTAGTCCTCTTGAGACTTAACCATTGTTTCAGCATTTTACAGGATCCCATAGAGATGTGATTACCCCCAAGACAGCTGGAAGTAATTATAAGAGAACAATGCTCCCTCTCCCAATAGATGGGATGGATAGTTTTTGGTTTTTCTCAGCACTAGTTATAAGTTATTATAGGATTAAGGGCAGAAAAATAATAATCTCAGTAATCTTATTTGGCACAGTAAAAAGAAAAATAGATAGGATAGGATTGTGGATTAGTGTAGTTTAGTGTACCCGCTTGTAAACTATTTTAGCAACTATTTGTTATAGACAATTTACATTGGTATAGATTATTGTATATTAATACATATGTAAAATTATTTTTATATTCCTTTCTAAGATAATTTGCATATTGATACAAATTCAAACTTATATTTGTCATATTTCCTATGTTCCTATTTCTGTTTACAATGATTTTGTATACAAGTGTAAAATTATTTTTGTCATATGTATGTATGTGTGTTTCTACTTTTCCTTAAAATATTTTGTATATTGATACAACTTAAGGATATTTTTGTCATATTGCACTATATATTTCTACCTCTAATCAAGATTTTTTTATGTATTGTTATAATTTCTGGGTCATTATCCTCATGCTGCACATCTGTTTGAAGATTGTTTATTTTTATAATGTGAGGCTTTAGTCTTTAAGCTATACAGGATATCAAGTATTACATGTTAGTAGTCACACATGTTTGTCATACTTATAGCTATGTTAGTTAGGTTATCTAGACACACAGAGAGGTACTCTGCATAGATATGTAATCTTCAAGCACTTCTAAGGCCTAAAGAATATGGCATTTAAATGTTTTAACAATTTATAACTCTGTTGATATGAGACAAAACTGCTCCTGGCAGCACTGAGCTGTCCTCGAGCAAATGGTGAACACCAGAAACACTCCATATGGAATTTGTTTTCTTTTTGGCAAACTGGCCTATTGGGCAAAGAACTGCCCTTGCCTCAACTGCTATCAGTAAGCATGCTGTGGGAATTCATTCTGCCAATAGCTTTGAAGTAATGGCCATAGGGCAAGGCGTTGTGTTCCATATGAGGACTGATAAGCTAGAGGGGAAATCACACTAACTCTCTTGCTCTGGCTCATGCGTGGCGTGGTCAGAGACCAAGCAGCAAAGAGGCAGCACTACATCAGCTGTGTCATAAGCCTTACTCTATGTCTGGAGTTTGTCTTTTTCATTACCCCTCTTAATAAACTGGTTTTTATACCTTTGTGAGTTCATGCTTCACACAAGTAACTCTTTTCAGGCATTGTTTTGCATTTTTTTATGTTTTATCATACAGCAGGCTGCTCTTCATACTGAACATTGCGTCTCCTTCTCCCTATTCCTTAATCTTTCATCTCTCTCTCCCTCCCCCTATTAAGCCACTCTGCACTCTATAGCCTTTCCTTCCTCTTATTCATGTTCTACTGTTCCCTTCTTTAAGGCAATCCCATCTCCTGCCTTGTCCCTTTCCTACTTTCCTGGTTTCCACAAGTACTCCATGTTAAACAACCAAAACTAAAGACTCTGAATCAGAATTCATATATGAGAGTGATCATGTAGCATTTGTAGAGGCTTGGAATACTTCATTTAGTATTATTTTTCCAGTTCCATTCATTTACTGAAATTTTCATTTTATTTTACTTTGCAGCTGAATAAAATTCCCTCATGAGTACATACCATGTTTTCATTGTCCATTCATCACTTGATGAACATTCAGATTGCTTTCACATCCAAGTTAATGCTAATAGATCAGCAGTAAATATGAAATCTTAGTACTATGGTATAGAGACTTTTGGGTGTAAGTTCAGAAGTGACATAAGTGAACCACATGGTATTTTGAGAAACCTCCATATATATGGATTTCCAAAGTGACTGCATTAGCTTATACTCCCCCCCCAAAAAAAATAGGATTTCTCTTGCCCTATATTCATGTGTGCATTTGTTGGCATTGTTATTCTTTTAAAAATAATGCTTATATCAATTCTTTGAGAATTTCATACAACATACATTCATCTTTCTCTTTTTACTCCTCTCAGATCCTCTTCCACTCCCTACCCACCTAACTTCATATTCATATTCTCATATTCTATCCATCTGTCTGTCTATCTATCTATCTATCTATCTATATATCCATCTTTCTTTCTCCTCATCAAATTCACTTTGTGTTTGTTGGTCAACTACTCCTGAGTATGGAGTCTGTCCTGAAGTGTAGTCAGCATACCACATATCACACCATTGAAGAAAATTGCTCTGGCTCCACTCTGATCAAATGCCAAAAGCTTCTTAACTTGTGGTAGAATTCCATGTCCACCTTCCCTTCTCCCTGCTGGTATTCCATCTGGCTTTATCTTATGTAGGTCTTGTGCATGCTGTCACAATCACTATAATTACTTCTATATTCCAGTAGTGCATGCACACCACTTTCCAGGACTATGAACACTAGCCAGCAGGAATGATCCTTGCAGTTCAGTGCCAGGGAGATGTTTTCATGTACTTTGACTCAAGTGTGCATTGTTTTCAGCAATAGGGTCTTACTAAGAAGTTCTGTGGGTAACCAAGAGTAAAAGCAATGTTTGTGGGCATCTTTTGGAACCTGTAATGTTTATGGTTGTCTATGGGAACCGATTGGCCAAAACTCAAAAAAGGATAAATCATTTCTGGTTTGGGGGTTTTATTTAGTAGTGTTTGGTGTCTAGTTGTGGTATCTTCCCCTCCGTTGTACAATTTAAACTCTTTTTATATATGTATATATTTTAGAAAGCATCTATAGTAGTAGGTTTTTATATGACTTTTCCAAAAGGCCCCCAACAACCACCCCAACGAATCATTCCTGATTAATTTCCCCTTTTTCCTATTATAACATTATATCCCATATACTCTTCTTTGAAAGATTACTTCCTCACATGGTACTTTACCAGTTCCCTGTGGGTTTCCAAATGGAACATACATACCTGAAGCTTAAAAGCTAATATCCACATATGAGAGAAAACATGCAATACTCATCTATCTCTCCTTTCATTTTGTATTTACTTTATCAATTTAGTTGTTTCAGTGTTGGGTGCATATACACATAGTTGTTAATCCTCCCATTGTATAATGTGGGTTTTTTAAAATCATTTATGGTTTTCTTAGCTACTGTTTTATTGCTGTGAAGAGACAGTATGGTCATGACAGTTTATAAAAGAAAGCACTAAATTGGTGGCTTGCTTACATTTTCAGAGGGTTAGTCAATAATCATTGCTGCAGGATGCAGAGCAGCAGACAGGCTGGCATGGCTCTGAAGCAGTAGCCGAGAGATTACATCTGATCTACAAGTACAAGCCCATGGCAGAGATTAGGACTGACTTTTGAAATCTCAAAGCCTAACCCCAGTGACACACCTCCTCTAACAAAGCCACACCTCCTAATGCTTTCGAAACAGTTCCACTAACTGGGGATCGAGCATTTAAATATATAAACCATGGGAACCATTCTCATTTAAACCACCACAATTGATTTCAACATAAAACCTATTTTATCAAAAGAACATATAACCATTCCTACTTTAGTTTTGGTCTCCCTTTGCATATAATATTTGTTTATACCCTTTAATTTGCAATATATGCATATCCATATAGGTGAAATATGTTTCTTGAGGGCAACATATAATTGTGTCTTGTCTTTTACTTAGGAAACTGAGTCTATTTATACTGAAGACAACCAATCATGAGTGGGGACTTACTAGTATCATTTTCTTACTTGTTTTGTTGTTTTGTGCTCTATTTACTGTTCTGTCAAATACTTCACATGGTATCTTCCTTCCCTTTTATTCTTTCCTCTTTTCACTGTTTCTAAATACCCTGATTTCTCCAAGCCACCAATTTTCTTAATGCTTCTTTTATTTTTGAGATTATAATTATAATTAAATCATTTCCCCCTTTACTTCCATCTTTACAAACTCTCCTTTTTCTCTTCAAATTCATGACCTCCTTTTTCATTAATTGTAACCAACTATATATATATATATGTATATTTACATATATTCCTAAGTCTAACCTCTTCTGTGTATATAATGTTACTTGTTTGTTTTTATTCAGAGCTGACTATTTGATATTGAATAATCAATTGGTGTCTTCTACCCTGCGGAAGACTTTTCTTCAATTATGTGTATTACTTATTTTTTCTAGTTCTTTGTATAGGGTTGTGACTTCATGATATTTCTTCCTTCTACTTTGGACTGTCCATAGCTGCTGTCCAGTTCAGCTCATGTTTAAGCAGTCATGTTGGTGAGACTTTACAGTTGTAGCTTCTGACATTCCTAGGAAAACAGTCTCACATAAACCTCCTGAACTTCCAACCCCTCTTCTGCAATGTTCTCTGAGACCTGAGTGCAGGAATTGTTTTGGGGCTGAGCTTCACATCTCTGGATTTTGATTGTTGGTTACTTTCTGTAATAATATGTGGCTGTTACAAAAGGAAGTTTCCTTGAAAAGAAGTGCAGACTACATTTATCTGTAGGTGCAAAGACAGATATTTGTAATTCATTATGCCATTATACATTATACTGACTTAGTAAAGTGGTGTTTGTAGGTTCTCCTCCAAGCTCCATGGTTTCACTAGCCTGGGCAGTTGGCTGGGTTCCCAGAACCATGCATGGCTTCTAGCATGTTGAGTGCTGGCTGGATTCTCAGGACCATGCATGGCTTCTAACACATTGAATGCTGTCTGGGTTTCTAGTGCCATGGTCTGATTTCTAGCGTGTTGAGTACTGGCTGGATTTCCAGGACCTTGCATGACTTCTAGCATATTGAGAACTGGCTGGGTTCCCAGTACCATTCACGACTTTGAGCATGTCAAGTGCTGTCTGAGTTCCCAGTACCATGCATGGCTTCTAGCATGTTGAGTGCTGGCTACATTTCCAGTACCATGCATGGCTTCTAGTGTGTTGAGTACTGGGTGAGTTTCTAGTACCATGCATGGCTTCTAGCATGTTGAGTGCCATCAGGTATTTTACTTTGCTGTTGTGGCTCTACAAATGATCATTAATTCTGGTTCCCTCCTCTACAAATTCTATTAGAGATTTTTAGATATTATTTTAATCTCTTAAATTTCACTGATAAATTTCTGAGTTGTGTTGGCATTATCTTAGAGTTGACTTAGTTTCTTCAAGACACCTGTTTTAAGTAGTCATCCCATCTTGCATCAGTCATTGAACATTTGAATATTTGAACAGTACACTGTTCTCTATTTGCTCTTAAGTCCTATGGATTCATGTCTGTGCCATTGCACTGAGGAGTTTGATAGTTACCCTGGTCTTTTCATCCAGCTTGTTTTGTGTTTGTTTTGCAAAAATGTTCAGTTCTTAACTCAGAGTCAATGCTATTTTATACCACCAGATGGCACCCTAAGTTCAGGTTGCTTCAGGTCTTGGCATAGTACATTTCTTAAGATGTTCCAGTTTGAGCTCCATAAAATAAGAACAGGAATTATGGGAGCCAGAGGGGTCTCAGACACCTAGAGAGCATGGCTCCTGAAATCAGCTAAGCAGGGACTGTGGGGCCTCACAGAGACTGAAATAACAATTATGGTCCCTGCATGGGTCTGTGCTAGGGCTTCTGCATCTGCGTTATGGTTGTTGGCTTGGTGTTTTGGAGGAGACTCCTGACAATGGGAGTAGGGTTGTCTTTGACTCATTTGCCTGGGACCCCTTTTCTTCTAGTGTATTGCCTCACCTAGCCTTGATGTGAGTTTCTGTGATTGATCTTATTGTATCTTGTTGTGCAGTGTTCAACTGATATCCCTGGAAGGCCTGTTTTTCTTTTGTCTGGGGGGACACAGGAGGTGTATATCTGGAGGAGAGAGGAACAGTGGAGTGATGGGGGTTGTGGTCAGGATGTATTGCATGAAAGAATAATAAATAAAAAAAATAAAAATAAAAGGTCATTCTTAACCTGTGGGTCATGACCTTTTGGGGAGATCTCAGTTGACCCTTTCACATATTTCTGATGGTCTTAGAAACTGAGACACTGCTCCTCTATCTCCGGGTAGGTCTACCAATATGAAGAAATGCTCACATAAGAGTGTACGGTGTGATGATATCATTGAGCTGACCCCAGAATATATACCCCAAACAAATACAGGTGTGTGTGATATGAACTATAATGTACTTTTGCAGACCAGTTACACATGTATAGAGAGCAACTACTGGGTTAAAAGCAGCAGTATTGAAGGTACAGATATACTTCATGAATTGTAATTACTGGCTAAATGTAAAATTATTACTGTAAAGTCATCAAATGCTTCAAAACACACACACACAAACACACACACAAACTTAATCTGGATTCTGATCTTTTTATATTCAGCTGTGGTTTATGTGATTATTGCCCCCTTGTGATATTAATAGGTATGCTAAAAAAAGTACGAAATAATAAAATCATAGGAAACTTCAATGAACTATGCCATACATCATATTTTACATTATTAAAGTTATTGTTTAATATTATTTTTACTAGAAAACCATCCCATGACAATAGAACATGTAGAACGATAAGAAAAGGAAATACAGTGAGGATTTTTTCACAATATGGTTTTTACATAACCAATGTAGCTGAACAAACTAAAATGCCTTTTTGATAGAAAGCTTCAGAGTTTCGCCAGTAAACATACCAACTATCATAGAAGCAAAGCTGATAGACTCAGGAAAGCCACACTTGACACTGGTGGCAAGTACCACAAACCAAATGTACTCACCATTGCAGCTTCATGTCTGGTGGTACACAAAATTGCCAGAGCTATGAAACCTTGCACCTTTGCTGAGAATGTACTGTTGACAGCAGCCAAAGACAATGTTCATGCTATGATTGGAGACAATTTGCTATGCAATCGAGTGTAGTTTCCTTACCTAACAACTCTGTCCACATAATATATGACCCATCTGCTGATATACTTAATCAGATAATCCAGGGAATTATATCTGCTCTACTTCCAATATGTAAAATCAGCTTAATGATTCTATAGATTTTGCAAACTCTTCACCATTACTGGTTTGTGTGAAGTATATCAATGATGGCAACTTTAAAGATGAGTTTCTTTTTGTGCAAACCTCTTGAAATGATACCTACTGCACATGAAGTATTTGATACAAATGGTTCATCCTGAAAGAACAGAAGATCTCTTGGGAAAAGATTTGTGGTGTTTGTAAGTCTGGCCTGGTCTTGGTCACATAGAAAGCACAGAGTTCATTTGGGCTTTTAGCCACCTATGGTCCTGGTTGTGGAAGTTTGGGTGAGCCTCTGGCTGTCACGGCCCTTGACTAGCCACCTCAACAGATGGTCTGGCCCAGCAGATAACACAGTTCCGCTGGCTGTTAAACACTTCCAATTCCCAGCTTTCCGGATGCCAGAACAGGTTTTTCATCTTTCCCATTGAAAACACAATCCTGTTTGCTTAACATTCCTGGTTTCTCTGATGATCTGTGGGCTAAAGAACCTCAGTGCTATGCTCCCAACACTATACCATGCTTCAAGAAAAATTTCATTTATTTGTAATTAGAAATAAAAATTCATAATATATAATTACATATTGTTTTCTGATTAATCATTATGTTTTAATTATGTTCAATTTTAACATTGAAAATACATCCTGAATATCAGATATTTATATTATGATTCATAACATTAGTAAACTTACAGTTATGAACTTGCAACAAAAATAATTTTATACTTAGGGAATCACCACAGCATGAGGAACTATATTAAAGGGTTGCAACACTAGGAAGATCGAGAACCACCGAGTTAAAAGATCCTGGAGGGAACCTCAAAGGTGCTCCTGGAAGTCTGAGTAGTCAGATTCACATGGCAGTGTATGCTAATGGTTGTTTTGGACTTTCTTTTTGAAGCTTTCCCAGTCTAATGTGGAAACTACAGCATTCTGGGTGGTCACAAGCCTCAATATAATTTTAGTCTAACTGGTGTCAGGGCTGTAGGCCTGTCAGCCCTGTCCACACTTCCAGGAGCAGACTCTGGAGAGGAGCGGAAGTGTCATCCACAAGGGATGGCTGTAACCAGGTTTTCATAGCATAAGGAACTTCAGTTGCTTCTACTGCTCCCTTTTGATGACGTCATTCCATGTACATTCCCTGCTGCTTTCAGCTTTGCCAAGGTGCTCCTTCCATTTCCCTCTGAGTTTAGCCTAGAGGACAGTTTCCTTAGGCTATATTACACACACCAAGTGAAACATCAATCAATGTAACAGATCCAAAGATTGCAAAATTATAGAAAGCAAAGAGTGAAATGGACTTCTTTCTCTGCAAAATTTCAATGTTATGGAATAGTTAGTAGAGTGTTGGTATTAGCTCTTCTTTGAAAGTATGGTAGAATTCAACACAAAAATCATCTAGCCCTTAATTTTGGAGGTTGGGAGACTTTAAAAGACTGCTTCTATTTCCTTAGGGGTTATAAGTATATTTAAGTTGTTTATCTGGTCATGATTTAATTTGATAAGTGGTATCTATCAAGAAAATTGTCCATTTCTTTTAGATTTTCCAATTTTGTGGAGTATAGGTTTTTGAAGTAATGATTCCTTGGATTTTCTTGATGTCTGTGTTTATATCTTCCTTTTCATTTATGATTTTGTTAATTTGGATATTTTCTTTCTGCCTTTTTAATTAGTTTTGATAAGGGTTTGTCTATCTTGTTGATTCTCCCAAATAATCAACTCTTTGTTTCATGGATTATTTGTATTGTTGTGTTTCTATTTTATTGATTTCAGCCCTCACTTTGAATATTTCCTGACATCTATTTCTTTTGGGTATGTTTGTTTCTTTTTTGTTCTAGAGCTTTCAGGTGTGCTGTTACGTTGCTAGTATGTGATATCTCCAGTTTCTTTATGAAGGTACTTACTACTATGAACTTTTCTCTTAGTATCCTGTTTATTATGTCCCTTAAGTTTGGGTAGGAGGCACATTCATTTTTACTGAATCCTAGGCAGTCTTTAAACACTATTTCTATTTCTGCCTTGGCCCAGTAGCCATTAAGTAGAAAGTTCTTACATTTTCATAGTTTTATAGGTTTTCTGTTGTTAAAATACAGCTATAATCTGTGTGGTTTGGTAGGGTACAGGAGACTATTTTAATTTTCTTGTATCTCTTAAGACTTGCTTTGGGACCAAACATGTAGTCAATTTTTGGAGAATATTCTACGAGGTACTGAGAAGGTATATTCTTTTGTTTTGGAGTGAAATCTTCTTTACATATCTGATAGGTCCATTTGGTTCATAATGTCTGCTAGCTTTATTATTTCTATGTTTAGTTTTTGTCTGGATGACCAGTCCATTGGTGATAGTGGGATATTGAACTCTCCCACTATCAATGTGTGATCTCCCATTATCAATGTGTGAGAATCAACACTTGATTTAATCTTTAATGATATTTCTTTCACAAATGTAGATGCCCTTGGCTTTGGTGCATAGATGTTAAGAACTGAGTTTTCATGTTGGGGGATTTTTTTCCTTTGATGAGTATGAAGTATCCTTGTCCATCCCTTCTGAATAATTTTGGTTGGAAGTCTATTTTGTTAGATATTAGAACAGCTATACCAGGGTGTTTCTTGGGTCATTTTTTTTTGAAAATCATTGTCCAACTCTTTACTCTGAAGTAATGTCTATCCTTGGTGTTGAGGAATGTTTCTTGTATGCAGCAGAATGATAGATCCTGTTTTCACATCCAGTCTGTTGATCTGTGGATTTTTATTAAGAAACTGAGTCCATTGATATTAAGAGTTATTAATGACCAGTGATTGTTAATTCTTGCTATTTTAATGGTGGTGGTGGTAGTAGTGGTGGTGGTGATAATTGTGTGTGTGTGTGTGTGTGTGTGTTTCCCTTTCTTTGGTTTTGTTGGTGGGACATTATTTATTTCCTGTGTTTTCATGGGTATAGTTAACCACTTTGGTTTGGAGTTTTTATTCTAGTTTAAATTTGACATTGCCATGGAATATCTTGCCTTCTACATCTATGGTGGTTGAAAGTTTTGATGGGTATAGCAGTCTGGGCTGCCATCTGTGATCTCTTAGAATCTGTAACACACCTGTTTAGGCCCTTCTGGCCTTTAGAGTCTCCATTGGCAAGGCAGGTGTAATTCTAAGAGGTCTGCTTTTATATGTCACTTGGCTATTTTTCTTTTCAGCTTTTAATATTCTTTCTTTGTTCTGTATGTTTAGTGTTTTGATTATAATATGGTTGGGTGATTTTATTTTCTGGTGGAATAAATATGGTGTTCTCTAAGCTTTTTTTTACAATTATAGGCATGTCTTCTTAAGGTTAGGAAAATATTCTTCAATGATTTTGTTAAAAAATATTTTCTGTGCCCTTGATCTGTTAGCCTTCTTCTTCTGTTCCTATTATTATTAAATTTTGTTTTTTATGAAACTCACACTATGAGTATCTGAGAATTCCTGGATGTTTTGTGTCAGCAGTATTTCAGATTTAACATTTTCTTCGATTGATGTATAAATTTCTTCTATTATATCTTCATTGCCTGAGATTCTTTCTTCTTTCTTTTGTATTTTGTTGGTGATTCTTGAGTACGTAGTTCTTGTTTGCTTACCTAGATCTTCCATCTCCAGGATTCTCTCAGTTTATGTTTTCCTTATTGATTGAATTCCATTTTCAGGTCTTGAACAGTTTTATTCATTTCCTTCATCTGTTTGTTTTTTTCTTGACTTTATTTAAGGGATTTATTCATTTCCTCCAATTGTTTGTTTTTTCCTGGATTTCTTTAAATGATTTATTCATTTCCTCCCAATTTTTGTGTGTTTTCCTTAATTTCTCTAATAGGTTTATTCATTTCCTTTTGAAGAATATCTATCATCTTCATAAAGTTGGTTTTAAGGAAGTTTTCTTGTGCTTCATCTGTGTTGGAATATTCAGGGGTGGCTGCAGTAGGATAGCTGGGCTCTGGCGGTGCCATACTGCCTTGGCTGCTGTTGATTGTGTTCTTACACAGGTATCTCTGCACCTAAGTTTGGAATGAATACAGGTCTAGGTTGCTGATTTCTGATTTTTTTTTCTTTTTTTTTATAGGTGTTTTATTCCTTGGTTTGTGTTTCTCCTCTGGGATTCTGGTCTTTGTAGTGTGTATTTCTGGAAGCCAGTGTGACCTCTATTCCAGCAGACAGTCTCTGTTGTTCGTCTTGGAGTGGCCTACACCTGTTCTTCTGACTGGCGTAGCCTGGAACTGAGCAGCAGATACCTACCTGTATTGGGGCCTGGCATGGTAGCAAGCGGGTGGTGGTGGTGATGCGTGGAAGGTGGAAAGGCATGTCAGTGGCTTGGGTCTTTTGGATTTGGAAGGAGGGCGTGGCAGTGTTCAAGGGCAGATGGCTCTCCTCGCAAACTGCCTTTTAATAGTGCCTCTTTTCCTAGGAATTAACCACCTAAAGGAAGAACAAGAATTTCATACATGCTTTCATCAAAATACTTCAGCATTAAAAAAAAGGACAAAATGACTTTCATTGACAAAAGAGCAGGCATGCTTGATAGTTAAGGAATTCTCTTCATACATAAAAATAAATATCATACTTCTTCACTCCTTATACTTTAATTCCACAACAATTATTGTCATCCCAAGGAATGGCAGACACACTGGAACTTATTTACTGGTGGCTGAGGGAAAAGAGTTGGTGACTGCTGTTCCTTGGTATGCTATCTCTGTCGAACGCACATATTCCTTCTGTGACAGTGAGCTCATGTTCCTAATCCTCTACTGCTTCTCTTTGTTAGATGGGAAGAGAATAGTATCCAAATTTATGTTAATTATTCTCAGGGCCCGGGGTTCCCCACCACTAATCATATTGTTTCCCAGGCAATGATGATCACATGAAAATTTAAGTATTGATATTCAGGACTTGCATGGTGAAACATAAACTATTCAGTGTTCAAAGTTAAATGAATTAACCACTTCCAATCCTGTGGAAAAACCTAACAACCTAGTCTTCTAAAGTACGGTCCAAAGGAATATCTTCAGGAATTTTGATATTGGGAAGCATTATAGCACACTGATTGATTTGCTACTCCAGGTCTGCTTTGAAAGATGACTTGTATCATCTGAACTTAAGCAAAAAAAGAGTGAGAGCTGCAGGGAATTGTGGAGTTGGCCTGGTCCAGCCAACGTGCACTGTGGGCATTTCAAGTAAGAGCCCTTGGCTCCAGGGGCACTGGGTGCCTTTCAGTTCCCAAGAAGCTGAGGCACTCCCTCAGGCAATGAAGGATTCTGCCTTCCTGTGCTTCTCCGAGTTCCCTAGAAGTCAGCAAAGCATATAGAAGTTTGGCTTGACAGTTGGTCTTAGACATTAGTCTGGTGTACCCTGTACAGCTTGCAAGCACCACTGTATTCTGGCAACTACAACTGCATTGATCGTGGCAACCATCATTGTATTCTGTTTCTGATAAGTATATAAAAGTCTGTTTGCTTTCCCCATCCTGCCCTTCTCACTTCTCTCTCCCCATTTCCCCTT
>LOJH01022734.1:4584-24367 GCA_001685095.1 Ellobius talpinus
CACACAGACAGAATATTGTATACATAATAAATAAATAAATATTTTTAAAAAAGTCTCAACAATACTGCTTAAAGCCATGACCTCCCTGGTATATATAGTCTTTGCCTCATTACCTGATAGGACAGCAGGGACTAAACATGGTTAGCTGTGTGGTTCCAAGCAACTTTCCTCCCCAGATATCATGTTATTATACTTGTTACCTCTTCAGACTCCTTTTTATTGGAAAAACAATAAAAAGGCTTTCTGAAAAAGCCATTTATTGCTTATAAAATTATATGTGGAACCTCTCAATAAAAAAGTATTTACATTTTCTCCCCAGTTCTTGAAAACACCCAAATTCTCAAATTAAGAGCCCCCAACCTAATCAATAAGATTCTGAGATAAAAGTATCAGTATTGGCATAAATGGTACAGAAAAAATACTTTTAGGAGAGAAAAAAAACTGGACATTTTAATTTTTTTTCTTTTTCTTTCTTTTTTTTGGGTAAAAAGCTTACGACTTTAAAAGATTGGAGAATTTAAGCAAACACTCAGTGGTTTGGGAAATGCAGTTCCCATGGTAACCAACATGGTCTTCTTTATATAGCATTATAAACAGATGGTAAAGAGTGGTCATGTTTGTTTCTTTGCCAGTATATCAATAAAACTGCTGTAATTCTGTATTGTATACACTTAAACTATTTAATAAATTCAACATACCAACCACAAGATGTAGTAATTCAAATGAATATAATTAACTAGTATCTGGGGTTTTTCCCTTTTAATAAACACATGAAGAACTTGAACAGTGAATTCACTATACTCCACACAGGCAACAGTCTTTCTTGGCAAGATGTTGTACAAATGTTTTCCCAGCACTTGCCATGCAGGGCGGATAACCACAAATATGAATCTGATGAAGAGCAAATAATGGATTGAAACAACAAGAGCAGCACCATGTCTGTAATGATGCTCTTCTGCTATGTTTTCTTAAAGAACAAATAAAAAATTAAGAAATGCAGAGTTTCCTTAACCACCTCCCCCCAAAAGTTGAAAAGCAATACTGTTATTTAAAAATCCATTTGCATTCCATGTACATACTAATGGCTTTCAGAAATACAGGTGCTGTGAGCTACACTGTGGTAACTTGCTGCAAACTACAAGCAGCCAAGAAATTATGAATGTGATTAGTCTCCCAATAAAAGTTGGAGCAGCCATTCCAGTGTGCATTAGCAACATGGCAGAAGCACTTAACCTGTACTGAGAGAAGTCAGTCCAAGGATCTATGCAGGAGGCTGGGACTCCTGGGGTCCAGGAACGTTTCTACAAGCTCATCTCAGAGGTACTGCGATGGAATCCCAAACTAGCTTTTAGAATGCTATTGTGGGATATTTGACGCTGAGTGAAGGTGTGTTGCTGTGATTGGTGTAATAAAATGCTGAATGGTCAATAACTAGGCAGGAGGTATAGGTGAGACTTCCGGGCACAGAGAGGAAGTAGGAGGAGGAATCTAGGCATATAAAGGAGACACCAGGAAGAGGAAACAGGAGGTACAAGATGCAAGAGAGGTAAACACCACATGATAGAATGAGATTAATATAAATGGGTTAATTTACATTATAAGAGCCAGTTGGGGACAAGCATAAGCTAGAGGCCAAGCTTTGATAATTAGTCTCCGTGTTGCTATTTGTGAGTTGGCGGTCCAAAGAAAAATCCGACTACAGAATGCTTTCCTTCAGCTGTGATGATACTGCTATTTTTAATCATATAAAATGATCACTTGTATCACATTTCCAAAACAATATTTGTCAAATGGTATTTGTTCTAAATTCTTATCCTATAATTTCCTATATTCATAAGCTGCCCCTAAGTTTGCCCATTTCTATCATTTATAAATTCTTCCAATGTTTCTTACATTATAATTAGTTTATTAGAAGTGAGATACTTCACTATACAGGACAAGTCATGATGGGACTAGGGAAGAAGGTATGCATATTTACCAAAGGAGTATAACTGGGTGATATAAGATGGGCACATTATGATTCAACAGAAAAACAAAATCTTTCCTTTAAAGTAGTAGAGTGAGCATTGGGGGCTGGGGAGGAACAAACTTCCACAAATATGATTCTAGATGCAGCCAGGTCCTAAACCCACCAGAGACTGTGGCTCACCTCCCTCTACCCCTGACAGAAAGAACTCACACATCACCACGTCATCCCGACAGGACACACCTCAGGGCTGGGTCTCCTGTCACTGCAGATGGCAGAAGGAAAGGCACTGTGCTGACTTCCCAGGGATAGAAAAGTTCTTAGTAAA
This sequence comes from Ellobius talpinus, assembly GCA_001685095.1. Taxonomy (NCBI): domain Eukaryota; kingdom Metazoa; phylum Chordata; class Mammalia; order Rodentia; family Cricetidae; genus Ellobius; species Ellobius talpinus. The sequence goes on from LOJH01022734.1 coordinate 6,879, forward strand.
GAAGTCCAACAAAATACAAGGCTGAGGTGTGAAGACCAACCCCATGAATTATTCCAAACAGCATTGTCTACATGTCAGAATATCATTATCAAGAACTTAAAATTAGTTCCTTCATAAAGAACAAAATAAAAGCCTTCTGTGTTTCCAGTGCACTTAGCCGAGATTCCATTCTGAAAACCTCACCAGAACAATCAGCAGTGTGATTCTTATCACTTCAAAGAGAGCATATTCACTTTTCTTTCAAGGATAACCTTTATAACTCTCCAGCAGTAATGAAAATCCAGGTGTTTGAAGTGTGCACTGAAGTGTCCTTTTCCTCCCACCCTGTCCCCTGTTTCCAAGCCACACTTTTGACAGATTCTACAAGACTGACTGAGGTTAGAATCCTATCATTGGGGAGCCTTACGATGCTGCAGAGTGATGTACAGCAATTACCTCTGAGATAAAACCTCCCAACTTAGAGCTTCTTAAGACAGAGGATGTTCAAAGCAAGGTGAAACATTAAATACTGCAGAGTCCCTGGGGTCACCAAGAGAACAACTCAAAGGCTTCAGAAAGTCCCTGAAAATGACCAGATAGACTAGGATCCCTTCCTCCCTAAGCACAGATATGCAGTAAGGACTGGCAGAGACTCTCAGATTAGTCAAGCCACTTGGAAGAGACAAATGAGCCAAACTGCCTGGAAGAAGTAGAGATCAGCTAAACCGCCTAGAAGAGACTCAAGGAACTGGCTCATTGAGCCACCAGGGAAGGGCACTGTCCAACCTGCTGAGCTGCCCTCAAGCACTGTTCAGTTTGCTGCAGGCTTTAGAGAGCTGCCACCTATGCTGCCATGTGCTTTAGTGATGCAGACGGCTTTGAGTCACTTCTGTTCCCATAAGTAATCCCTCACTCTTACTCCTCTAAGTGACCCCGTGGACTCTCACAGGTTCACCAATTGGACCTCGGTGTTGTCCTTATTCGGTCTGTCACTAATTCCCTGTCTGGGATGAGGAGATCTGTTCTTGTCTCCCAAGTATTGTGCCACACAGCACACATCCAGAGCCAAGTTAGTTATCTTGGGCTACCTTCAGCTCATTTAATAGCCATTCCCTGCCTACCTTTGTATGTAACCTAACAGCCTTGTGAATTACCAGGTAAATCTTCTTTGGAACATACTAGTTTAACAAATCACAAGTTTCCACCATCCCAAAAGTCAAAAATGTTATTAGATAGCATCTGAAACCTATAGTAGGGGCTGAATCAGCTGAACTTTCTACCTACCCTTAGCTGGTGTTTCATCATTCTTAGGAGAGATTGCCTGCTTTGCTGTAACCTGCCTACCTCATGTTTCCACTAATGTACCCGAAAAGCACTTTGATAAATTACTTTCCTTTGTTCTGTAAGTATAAAATTTACATGAAACCGTTCTCATATTTGAATATGGATTTGGGGCCAACCTGAAGTCATCCTCTCAGGCCATGGACACTGGCAAACTCTTACTCCTCTTATGGTGAAGGTGTGTTTCATGGCAACAGGAAATTTTGAACATTTCTTTTCTAGTATACTTTCAAAACATGTTTTTAAAAGCATATTAGTAGACCATCCTCTAAAAGAGTACAAGTGAATTTCAAACTCTAATATAGAATATTAGGTATAGGAAAAGAGCTAGTGTCTGAAGGACTGTAACAGTCTTTATCCATATGCTTTTCTCAACTTACAAAGCCAGGGTATTGTTTGCTGGGTAGAAAAAGGTAAATAAAAATAAATTACAAATTCTCCAAATTGTCAGTGATAGAAAATATAAGCAGGTGTAATAAGTGACCTCAGAGTATAAACCATGACTATATTACAGCAGTGGCAATAGCTTCTCCATTTTTTGTTTGTTTTCTTACATTTCCCCAGGCCACTGGAATTTCCACAAGCTTGTTCCTTGAGGAACTTTACTTAGTTCCTGGTGCTATTAAGTCATCATCATTCCATACTGAGTCCTCATAAAATAACAAGGTTGAGGTTTCGTGTTTTTTTTAGAGAGAGAGAGAGAGAGAGAGAAAACCAAAACGGGGGGTGGGGGGGAGAGAATGTTAACCCTAATGCATTTAGGAACAAACAACCTATTACAGAGAATCAGTGTGTCTGGCAGAATCCTAGAGATGACAGAAAACAAGAGGAAACAGCATTTCTTAATGTCATTTAAATATGCACACAGGAGACAGAGAGATGTGCTAGGACAGAGAATCAACAGGAACTCCACTATTTCTGCACACACAATAGGGCCTCATTAGCAGTAAAAGAACAGGTGTCTGGGGACCCATTTATAAAGGCTATTAACTATTATGAGCTGCTGGGACCCAGATTTATTTTAGTACTAGGCAACAGATTTAAAAAGATACAAATTTAAATCTACCCATTAGCATGTGAAAGCAATGCCCAGCTTTGCAGTCTGGTTTAATGGGAAGGTATTTTCCTGCAGTCCTGACCATGAGGACAGTGAAGCTCACAGGCATTTCCTAACCCCCAAAGCTATCTGCATGTTATATCTCATTTGAATATTTAAAAAAATAGAGAAATGGCCATTTGTTTTGACTTGTCAAAATGAAACAGGATCAATCTACAAACTTAATCTACAAGAACTAAGTTTTTATTCAGTCTTAGAAGGAATAATAAACATGTAGCCGTGCTTTAAACAAGCGACAAATAGCCTTGTTTAAAAAAGCAGAAGAGGGCTAGAGATACAGAGGTTAAGAGCACATACTGCTCTAGCAGAGGACCTGAGATCAGCTTCCAGCACTTACCTGGCAACTCAAACTGCCTGTAACTCCAGTCCTAGGGATCTAACATCTCTTCTGGCCTCCACAAACTGCATACATGTGGTACACAGAGATACATAAATATAATGTAAAAAGTAAATCTAAAACGATTTGGGGGAGGGGGAAGCAGGAAAGGGAATCACACACAGGCTTCCTGTCCCTAAGTCCAGTGCATTTCACATTTTATATTTTGAAAAATCACTGAGTGGCAACAGTTATCTTCTAGCAATATTTTACTGTTTCATTTCAAATGACTAACACATACCTCCTCCCCTCTTCTCCTTCTTCCCTCTCCATACCCCATCCCTCCAGTGTCTTGTTAAACTGCCCAAGCTGGCCTCAAATCTACAATCCTCCTGCCCCTGGCTCCTGAGTAGCAGGGATTATAGGTGTGTACCACCACACCTGTTTCCTCTAATACACTTACTTACAGAACACAAAATTAAGTATAGTTAAATATTATAGCTATTACAGTAAAACCTAACATCCAAGGACGGTATATATATGGAAGTCAATAGACTGTTACATTGTTATTATTTCAAGCTTATGTTTACCTGTGTCTAATAGTTTGGGTTTGATTTATTTGCTTGCATAATTTTCTGATAGTATTAGGAATAAATGGGAAAAATAGCACTAAGCGATTATACCTGTACCATATCTTATGGAGACTAAAGATCTATAGCTATGTGTATTCAAAGTCAATGCAGACATGAAATGGTAAAATGAAGAAAACATTGAGATATTGATAGGAATGACAAAGACAGACTCATGATTCTTATAAATACAGTGACCTTTTAAATGGAATTGATTTGATAAGGCCAAGGGCTCTCAGTTTGGATATTAATAGCATCTTTGTTGTGAGGGAATGTATGGTGTCAACTAATAGCATCCCAAGTTCTATCTATTAAGTACCAGAAATAGGCTACCTCCAGTTATGTTGAACAAAATTGTCTAAAGTAGACTGTCATTGTCCTCACAGGGCAAAAAATCAGCCCTGGCTGAAAAAAAATCAATGGGTAATGAAATGTTAATTTTTCAAACTAATGATACACACCGAGTGTTACCTAAAGTAAATGAATCAGTAGCTCTAGTATTCTCTCAAATAGCTTCTGATTGAAGGCATCAAATCTTAGGATAACTGAGTTAAGAGACAGAAGCATGTATAGTCAATACCAAGATAAAGCTCTGGTTTTGATTTTATGGGTTTTGTCACTAACTTGCCAAAAAGTCCAAACAGGAAATTAAGAACATTAGTCTACTTTACCAACGAGAGAGGGGTATCTTACTAAGGCTTGTTAGATTAGAAGAGCTCCCCCAACCTCTCCCTACCCCCCACAGGAACCTTTAATAAATTCCTCTACTCCAAAATACCTGTCATTTTGCTTACATACAGATTTTGGTCAAGTACATTTTGAGTGTCATGAGCAAATGATGTAGTTCCTGCTTGACCTAGCAATGATCTAAGAACATTAAATAATAACTCAGTGTTTTGTTTTGCTTTATGCATATGGATTTTGTGGGCAAAAAAATAGAGTTATAAGGCCATTTTCAAACTTTTCAAAGATCTTAAGAATACCAAAGGGTATAGAGTATAGTATAGAGAAGTAAAATGTCAGGGCCGGGCCCACCATTTCACATGACTTGTGTTGGCAAGCACACATCAACCATATAACAAAGAAAGGAAGTCTTCTCTTCTGCAGTCACTTGCTACAGTATGAAACTCTCAACTACCGCCTGCTAAGAACAATACCTAATTAAAAATGAGGGGCATAAAGAGTTGAAAGCAGTCCAACACACATCCAGAGAGCCCCTGTAATGGAAATGTTTGAGAACCACTGACCAAATGCGGATTGGTTTAGAATCAAATCTAAAAAGAACCTAGCCGACTGGAGGGACAGTCTAAGAGACAGGCCTTCCTTTAGCGCCCTCTATGCTTCTCTCACTTAGAAGTTCTCCATTGAAAACAGCCTGGACAACTGTGGAATGGAGACTCAAAGTCACCAAGACAGAGCTGTTCATTCGGGTTTTGACTTTTCACTGGAAAAGTCACCAAGTGGTTTCAAGTTCTCACATTCAACAAATTTGTTTCCTCAATGCTATAAAGAGAGTGGTTTGTGTTTTCACAAAGGAATGCCTGCAGGCTGAAAAGTTCTCTTAATATTGTTTTGTTTTGATTCCATGTATAGTGACATCGCCAACACCAGCTATTTGGGCATAACTTGGTACATCTTAATTTACATACTGGGCAATATTTCCTTTAGGAAGAATAGCATTTTATATAGTACATGAAAATTTAAAGCAAGTGGTAGAGATACACAGCTATCTGATTTCTATAGATGACTATTTTTAGTTGGAAAACTGCAATGCCAAACTATCTGGCATTTAATTCTATAATCTACATACATTACAATATTCATGATATATGATAAATACCTAAATCCTATTTGAAAACTTGGAATTAGAATTTTAATAAAATTGTGTTTTACAGTTTAAAGAAAGTTCTCATTTAAAAAAATAAACATGCCAATTTGGGAAATGATTTTCAACTTCTTACTAATAAAATGAAATTCCTTTGACATTCTTTGAATAATTCTAAATATCTGTAATATAATATACATTATACTATATAATATTATATGCTATATATAATATAAATGTCAATGATTTCTAAATCTATAAGTTACATTTTAGGCCAAGTTCCTTTGGACATTTCACATAAGCAGAGGGCTGAGCTAACAAAGGATTTTTTTCACTGTAACAGCCATATGCACCTCATGCTGCAGGGGAAAGAGTTCTGAAATAAATGATGCTCTGTGATCTGCTTCACTTTCCAATTTGTATTTCAAGGGAAAATTTAGGGTTGATATTTTCTACTTGACCCTACACAAGTATCTTTCCACTAAAATATTATTTCATTTGAGTAAAAAAGTCCTCTATATTTTACACAATGGTAATAATTAGCTTTCCCTCAAAAAAGACTAAGCAAGTGGGGCCTCAATTATAAATAATAAACATGAAATATTAAATTACATATGTGGGTCAGCAAGACAGCTCAGTGGCTAAGGTACTTGCTGCCAATCCTGATGACCTGAGTTCAATCTCTGGGACCCACCAGGTGGAAGAACCCCCCAGATGTGTCCTCTGACTGCCACACACATGCCCACACACATACACACACTAAATACCAAATAATTTTACAAATTAAGATCACTTATATAATATAATCCAAATCACTAATACTTGAAGTCTGTACAGAGATTTTGAAATATTGTGATGGAAGAACTAGCTAACAAACAGGAAATTAGGAATTGTGGTATTCTGCAATTCAATCAAAGACAGATACTTCAGGAAAACCTACAGAATTCTGTAAGAACAGTATGAGCTTAGCCAGGGCTGTTTCTGCTTCATCACCTGGCTCTGTCAGCCCAGACGGTCAAGGAAGACTGCGGAAGCCACTAGCATTGTCCCCTTTGCCAGAGGAGACTCACTTGCTAGCTAACAATGAGTTCCATAACCAGCAGAAATGGCCTGTGGCTCCATGGGTCAGAATAAGCAGATCTAATTAGCGCAAACAGCAAAGTAGGAGCCAAGGATTTCACAGGGAAGGGAACAGACTCCATCCATATACTGTGGGTGCACCAGAAGCTGTATGCATTGCAGTTGAGTCCAGAGACAGCCCATGTATTCCTGCTGTATAGATCTTGCTGCATGTGCAGATGAGACATCAAAGAGTCTAATAAGGAGCAAGACAGGGCAACCTGAACCTTCAATGTGCTTTCCATCTTGCACACAGATTCACGGGAGGACCTAGAAGCCTTACTGGTTCGGGTGTCAGCGGAGCTTATTATCAATCTTTGGTTGATCACTAAGCTATACAGACACATGGGCAACTGCTAGAAAATGAAATTTACAAATAAAATCCAAAGAAAAGAACTGTAAAGCACAGATTTTGCAGCTGCATACTATATAGTCTAGGTAAGCCATAAAGCAAGCAAATGACAACCAAATAGCTGACAGAGAGGGTAAGGCCAGAACCTAGGGTTGCTACAATATATTATCTAGAATGTCCACTATTCATCAGAAAATCTTGGCTTATGAAAGAAATAAGAACATGTGATCCATGAGAACTAATCACCAGAAACTGTACAGAAATGACTTTATTTAGCAAAAATTTTAAACCAAAATTATTAAAAAGCTCAAAAAAAAAACACAAACACTTTCTAGCAGTGGTGGCACACACCTTTAATTCCAGTACTTGGGAGGTAGAGACAGGCTGATCTCTGTGAGTTCAAAGCCAGCCTGATCTACAGAGCCAGTTCCAGGACAGGCTCCAAAGCTACACAGAGAAACCTTGTTTCAAAAAACAAAAGAAAAAAGGAAGAGGAGGAGACAGAGGAAGAAGAAGAGGAAGAGAAGAAGAAAACCAAACTAAAAAAATAAATAAATAAATTCAAATGTCTTGTTGAATGTAGAACCTAGCAAAAGGCCTCAAATTATTTCTTACAAAAAATAAATAGAAACCCATGAGTTGAGGTGGAAATTCTACTGGAGAATGGCTAGGGATGTGAGTCAATTGGTACAGTGGTTGAACTCTAGCATCCCATAAACCTGCCATGGTAGGACACAGTATAATAATCCTAGCACTTGTAGGTGGAACAGGAAAAGCAGAAGTTCACGGTCGACACCCTGAAAATGAATGAATGAATGAATGAATAAATGAATGAAGTAAAAACAAAAATTTTGAAAGTATTATGAGGGAAACTGACCCACCAGAAATAGTGAGATAACAATACAATTAATAGCTGATTGTCCTTAGAAATAATGGGGGCTGAAAGGATGGCTCAGTGGTTAAGAGCACTGGCACCTCTTCCAGAGGTCCTGAGTTGAAGTATCAGCAACCACATGGTGGTTCACATCCATCTATGGTGGGATATGATGCCCTCTTCTGACATAAAGGCATAGATGCAGATAGACCAACCAGACATAAATCTTAAAAATAAAAAAGAAATAATGGTGGCTAGAAGGTAGAGAATAATATTTTTAAAATGCTAGGAGAGGGTGGGGGCAGGAAGCAGGGTGCAGTGTTACACACCTTTAATCCCAGCACTTCGGAAACAAAGATGGTAGATCTCTTAGAGTAGGAGGGAAGCCTGGTCTACATAGAGTGTTACACACCTTTAATCCCAGCACTTGGGAAACAGAGACGGTAGATCTCTTAGAGTAGGAGGGAAGCCTGGTCTACATAGAGTGTTCCAGACCAAACGGGGCTACATGGTGAGATCCTGTCTCAAAAAGATAAAATAAAATATGAAAAACAAATATTCTGAGATAAAGATATATTTATTGCTATTGACTTGCCTTCTTAAAAAAAAAAAAACTCAAGGAAATCCTGTAGGCTTTAGCATATGAGTCTACAGGAGCTCAAACATTAAAATGGTGAATATGCAAGTCAAAAATTTCTGTTTTTTTCTCATTTCTTCTCTTAATTTTCATAAAATATATGAACACAAAGTAAAATTCATAAGGTATTAATGGTCTTACAACATATGCATATATTTTTTAAATATGCTGTTAGAATTAAAATGTGATAGTTCTGAAACATTATTAAGATATGTTGTAAACCCTACTAACAACAACTAAGAAAATAACACAAAATCATGTAGTTAAAAAACAATTCAGGCATGGTAGTATACACCTATATTCACAGCATTGGAGAGGTTAATATGGAAGAAGTTCAAAGCTAGCCTGAGCTTCCTAGTGAGACTGTCTCAAAAGAGCAAAAACACAAAAAGATCCTTGAGAAATAAAAACAAAACAAATCTTCCTAATAAAACAATTAAATTAAAATGGTACACTAAAATGTTTATACAAAGGAAGAGAAAAAGGAAATAATATGAAACACAAAACAAAGAACAGTGAAACACACATCACAAATATTGATAGTAGATGATGTATGAATGAACTAAATAATCCACTCAGAAGGCAGCGAGAATGGGATTTACAACCAAGGCTCCACCTACATGCTGTCTCTAAAAGACACATTTCAGATGAAAAAGCATGAATAACTTGAAAGTAAAATGTTAGAAAATGATATATATGGAAAGTCATCACAATAGCTAGACAGCTATATTAATACTAAATTCAACAGACTAAAAAATATGACTAGATTCACTAAATAGCACTAGATTCTACTAAAGAATTAGTAGAAACAATGTAGACCATTTCACAATCAGAAAAGCACCAGTGTATCACAAAGATATGACAATTATAAATGTATATACACCCAATAGCAGAGATTCAAATGAAGCAAAAACTCAACAAAGAAAATAGCAGGCAACTCAGGAAGGATAAGTGTAGAGCTCAATATTTCCCTTTGAATGAATGAGAGAACAACTAGGTGGACATTCAGCAAAGACAGAAGACTGTGGCAGTGCTGCCAACCATCTTCATACAGCCCATGAGTCAAAAGGGGAAAGTACACAGAAAAGAATTTAATATTTTCAGCTGAATGAAGAAGAGCCTCAACAATTTTCACTTCTACCTTAAGATGTATCTTTCCCATGGCTTCCTTATGTGAAGATCTTTGTACATCTGTTCTAAATGATTTTGTTCTACTGCTCAACTAAAATTCCCTTTTCTTAATGAGGTACAAGAATGTTGAAACAAAAGGTTATTTCAGCTGAGAAAAATCCCCAATCCGCTGCATTTCTCGGGTACCAAGGGAAGCTGTGCAATGCAAACAGAACATTAGACTTTTAAAATTTATTTAATTATTTAATGTTTATGTTCCTGTGTGTGTGTGTGTGTGTGTGTGTGTGTGTGTGTGTGTGTGTGTACCACAGGCGTCCTGGTACCCATGAATACCAGAATGTTAGGTGCCTTAACCTGGAACTACAGGTGGTTGTAAGCTACCTGATGTAGGTACTGGGTCCTCTGTGTGTACTCTTAACCATGGCACCACCTTTTCACCTTCCTTCAGTGAGAAATCTTAAAGTACAGAAAGAAGTCCAAAGACTCTTCCTAAACAATGAGAAAGTTTTGTCCATCCTAAACCAATGTATCACTAGAGAGATGATGGAGCAATGGGAGTGGAAGACCCTTGATAACGTCACATTACAGCTTATAGCTCACAGTGCTGAATTATGCTCAAGAGTTTGCTAAAATTTTCAGTAGCATGAGGTCCAGATATTTTTGTAGCACACATTATGGCAAGGAATTGTAGAATTCAGAGAATATTCACCAAAAATTTGTAGGATATTTCAGTAAAAACATCAATAATTTCTCATTAAATCATTTACACAAGATCACATTCAAAGGGCTCTCAATTTGGAGAAGACAAGACCATGCAAAGAACTAAATATGCTATCAATGAATTCCACAAAGAATTTCATCAGCAAAAGAAAATTCCTGATCTGCAGTTTCCATTGGGAACTCTGAACTCAGTAACATCTGCAAAACTAAAGCATCTCCAAAGATCACGTATGTGGTTTACAACATTGAACTTTTAAGTTCACCATTTAAATGCAGCTGGAGTGATTTCAGAGATAAGGAAGTACATGTTAAATAATAATGCAATTTTAATTTCTCCCTCTTTGGTTACAATGTAGATTATTCAAGTATTAGTTTTGTTCACTCCCCATTTAGCAAACATCAATTCTAGACCCATAGACAGCAACTTTAGAATGATTAGTTCTGCCACTTCAAGTGGCAAAATGAAAGACAGACAGTTCTTGATGATGCTAAGAAGACCTGGGTGCCTTTTGGGCCTGTAGTTTCTAGGCTGCAAACAAAGCAATCCTCCCGTTATCTTTTTAAGTATAGAAGAAGTAAGTGTGTTAACAAAATGTCAGCCACTAGAGCAGTATACTGAATGTCAAGGTTTCTGCAAGCCATCAGTAAGAAGGCCTATTTTAACTCAAGAAAGACGAGCAGTTTCTTTTTACCAAAGGGTTCAGAGTACTTAAACTTTAGGTATACAGAAAAGGGCACAAAGTAGCTTAAGCTTTCCTTTTGAACTCTTAACATAAGGAGAAGTATAAGTCTAAGATTAAACTGGATGTAGTAAGATTAAAAAATAGGTTGAAAGAAGCACAGACAATCGTCTGCAGGTCCATGTCCTAATGCTTTCATTTGCTTCAATTGATAGAATGATTTCAAGTTTCACCTATAATCAACTATACTATAGAATGATTCTAGTTCTTTCTTAACATGTTAAATGCTCTGTGGCATGTTGAATGATGTTATTTTAAAGTGGAAATAATCATGAAGGTTATGAAACCAGCAATAATACAAGACAGAGTCAGTAGAAAACAAAGACAGACAATTCTTAAACCAAGAAAATCCTACTGGCTTATAAAGTACTTAGGGATCTAGGCTACCTAAAGGCTAGTCCTTCAAGTAATTAGTCATAAATCAAGTCAATAATTTACCAACAGCTTTAACAAGAAGGGCAACACTTAGTATCTGCTGGCTTTCTTTTCTAATGCAGGGCACAATATGCTGGAAACACATATTATCTCACGTAATCTTTATGCCAAAGGACAGGTGTTTCTTTCTCTAACTTACTGATAGAAATTCTGGACTCACAACTTGAAGGTAAGACCCTATTGCTGAAGACCCCACACACTTCAGACCCAAGACTTGAAGGAACACTGGAACTGACTGGGAAGTCCCCTCCCTGAGGACTAGCTCTCATAAAACCAGAAAGTGCTATGCAGGATTGCCAAGAGAGAAAAGCAATCAATAGTCCTACCCAAGAAAACCTTATTGGATCCCTTCATTGCTAACAATTGTGAATAAAGAGTGAAATCCTGTTTCAGAAAAGAACTCCTGAGCTAAGAGACAAGTGTAGAACAAAGGATGATCTGTGCCAGAAGACTTTTGCCATCAAGAACTTCCTTCCCAGTGGTCAAATTTAAGTATTTCACTGGTAAAGAAGCGATAAGAATGAGCTGGCTACTGGAAAAGAAAGCCAAGCTTACTCCTAAAGTCAGTGGTGAACTGAGAGTCCTCAGTTATCAACAGCTTATGAGAGATAAGGAAACCAAACAAAGTGTTTTTAAAGCTCAGTGAGTTCGAGGCCAGCCTGTACAAAGTGAGCTCCAAGACAGTCAGAGTTACACAGAAAAACCCTGTCTCAGGAAGAAAAAAAAAGAAAATCACACCCTGATAATGGGACTAAAGGAAGATACTTGGTATTGGCTAGCCCTCTCCAAGGCTAGCAAGCTGGATTTTTAAGCGAACTACGCAGAGCTGTGTCTGCTGTGATAGGGACTAATGGTATGTCTTCTGGAGCTCCTGTAGATAGGGGCAGACACTGCAGAGCCAGAGCCGTACAGTGTTTCCACACTGCTTCTCTCCCTCCACCATGGTAGAAGGGCTGAAGCCTTAAAGAGCTTCAGGTCTACACCGCCATTTCCCACGTTGGGGACAATAAACTAGAAGTACTGCCCAAATTAATTTCCAACATGTTCAATATATAAATATAGATTGTGACTAAACCTAAACATACTGCAACTATTAGTGTTACTTTCCCCCTAAAAATCTCTTATTTGTTCATTCAACAATGAACAATGAATGTTTCCTATAGGTTTTAGTTTCTATTGCTGCAATGAAACACTACAGCCAAAAAGCAGGTTGGGGAGGAAAGGGTTTATTTGGCTTATACTTCTATATCATTGTTCATCACCAAAGGAAGCCAGGACAGGAACTCAAAGTGGGCAGGAACCTGTAGGCAGGAGCTGGTACAGAAGCCACGGACGAGTGCTGCTTACTGGGTAGCTCCCCATGGCTTGCTCAGCCTGCTTTCTTATAGAACCCAGGACCACCAGCCTAGGGATGGTACCAACCACAGTGGGCTGGGACCTCCCCATCAACCACTAATTAAGAAAATGCCTTACAGCCAGATCTTATCAAAGTATTTTCTCATTTAAGGTTCCCTCCTTTCAGATAACTCGAGTTTCTGTGTTAAGTTGGCATAAGGCTAGCCAGCACACTATATATAAGTATATTTTGGATGTTTCATAGGTTTTGAAAGATGATAGATACACGCTCATTATTTTAAAATTCAAGCAATTTGAACAAGTACAAAAATGTCACAATAAGGGAAATTTTTCTACAACCTACTATCAGAATTTAACATTTGGTTAAAAAAACAAAAACCTAAACATCTCTCTTTGCTAATCACAATAACAAATGCTTTGTAAAAAGTTCTCTGAAAGAAAAAGTGCATTAAATATTTTGTATTTTTCAAAGAAATGCACTTTAGCCATTTTTCAAGTAAGACATTTAAAAAAAACACCAATTTTAAAGTTTGAATTTTGTACCAATACTTGTCTGAGTTTGTTTCCTAAAACTAATCTGATAATTGAGCCCAACTAATTTCCTTACAAGCCTTATAAAACATTTATCTAGCTAAAAGTCAGACACCAGCTGAAAACAAATATACAAATATGCATGCTTTAATATGACCAAACTTAACCACTATTTGCATATAAGAAACCCTACAGAATGCAGTCCTCTGCCTGCATTGCGAATTTCAGCTATCCCATGGGAGTAGAGCGCTCAGCCACCACAGAGTGAAAGGTACTGGGGTGAAGAACACTTGGTATTCAGAGGCCCGGGCAGAGGAGAAAAGACACAAAAGCAGTTGCATATTTCATCCTGATGCTCAGATTCATGTTCATTTTTTAAGTCCTCAGAAGAAAACCTTGTTGGACACAGGATCTTGTTAGATAACCCAGGCTGGCCTCCAACTCAGGATTCTCCTTGTCCCAGCTTCCAACTGTGGATTACAGGAGTGGACCACCACACCTAACTGCTGTGTCCTTCAGACAGAAAATTCTAAAGTAACTTATATCTGATCATAGCTCAAATACTGAGATGTAATGAAAGTAATTTAAATATGATTCATTAACTGAAATGAGTGAAAAATCACTAACATCAATATTTTTAAAGCAGAAATGGGCCAAAGAATTGTCTGTTTCAATTGCCAGCCTTGATCCTTGTATTTTAAGGCCCTGATGTCATGTTTGTGCTGTACCAGGCTTTTCTTTTAGGTATACACCCAGGTCCCAAATCATAAATTTCTTAATTAGTAAATAAATGCTCGGCCTAGCTTAGGCTTGTTTCTGGCTAGCTCTTTTAACTTAACCTGTTTTTATTTATCTACTTTTTGCTTTGGAGCGTTTTACTTTTTTTTTCTTTCTGTATATCTTATTTTCACTATTTCTTGTGTCTGGCTGAAAGCTGCCTGGCTTCTTGCAATGGGCGTGTCCCTCAGCCTCTCCTCTCTTCTGTCGGTTTGTTTGTTTGTTTTGCCTAGATTTCTCATATTTATTCTCTCTGCCTGCCAGCCCTGCCTATCCTTTCTCTGCTTAGCTATTGGCCGTTCAGCTTTTTATTAGACCAATCAGGTGCCTTAGGCAGGTAAAGTGAAACACATGCAACACATCTTTACATAATTAAACACACATCCTTACATCATTAAACAAATGCAGCATAGACATGTAACACACCTTTACACAGTTGAAGTAATATTCTGCAGCATAAAGCAATGTAACACACTTTCGTCTAGTTGAAATAATACTCCACAACAATGTGCACATTAAGAATAATGAATCTTCATGAACTGACTACATCAGCAGTTCTAGACCCACAGGGGTCGCAACTCAGATGTCCTGGGTATCAGATATTTACATTATAATTCATAAAAGGGGCAAAATTGCAGCTTTGAAATAGCAACACTGTAATTTTATGGTTGGGGGTCACCACAACATGAGAAACTGAATTAAAGGATCACAGAATTAGGAAGGTTGAGAACCACTGTTTTACATTTTAAAATACTTCTTTGTACCTCTTGCAATATTCTTTGTTCTGGAGTTTTAAATTAGCACAGTTAACTTTTTATATATTACACAGTTTCTACTCTTTAGGTCTAAAGAGTTTTTTCAATTAATTGAGCGAGCTGTTTCATTATGAAACTCTCACACAGACATAACGTACTTTGCTCATATCCCCTTCCCCTCCTCCTCCCTCTACTGGCCCCTTCCTCACTCTGAGCAGGCTCCCTCCTGCTTTTCTGTTCTATGTACATAACTTGAAAATAGTGGCTTTTTAATTGGAATACTTTGGCCGCTTACAGCTCTTATAATCATTGACAAGACTGAGTTAGATTTATCTTTTTTAATTTTTTTATCTTTTTGATGCAGGGTCTCACCACATAACGCTGACTGATGTACAACTCTCCATGTGGAAAAGGCTGGCTTCAAACTCGGAGCTCTGCCTGTCTCTGCATCACCATGCCCAGCCCTAGACCTACCATCTTGCTGTCTGTGTTCTACTTGTTTCACATGTTCCTTCTCATTTCCTGCCTCTGGATTGAGTACTTCTCAGCACTGTGTTTTATTTAAACTCGTAGACTTATTTTTCAAATGTTTGTCCTAGACTTGCAGTGCTCACCTTTTACTTTATCACAATCTTCCTTCGATTATTATACTCTTTTTATATAATACCTTTATCTGTCAACAGCACAGCACTGTCCTAGTGAATGCCTCTTACTGTGAACAACAGTAAATCTTCAAACATGCATCGTGTACTTAAGCAGTCAATTTGATAATCAAGATAGCTATGAAGTACACACAGCACATTGACTAGTGGCGTAGAGAGCATGAACTCCTCTCAGTTTTGTCTAAAAAAATCTCAAATTCATTAATGAAGAACATTTTTAGTGAGTACAGTAAATTTTTTTTCAAGACTCTGAAAATGCTCTTTATAAGTTCTTGCTTTAAGCTTCTGGTGTATTATGGTAAAGATTACCTTGCTCCTCCGTGCTCAATGTGCCTTTTTTCTCCACCTGAATGAGTCTTTTCTTTATCACTTATTTTCAGCAATTTGATTATTGTATACCCTATTGGTTTGCTTTATTCTACTTGAGGTTTGTTGAGATTCTGGAATTGTTGATATTTCTCATCAAACTTAAAAATTGGAGAGCTTTACTTCTTTAAATACTTTGCTCACTGATCTTTTTGTCTGCAGTATCTAACGTTCTGTGATCCCATCAAGTGGAATTCACTAAACAGACTTCACACTCCATCTCTGTCAGTCCTATTTGAGTCTTTAGATTTCTCCTTCTTTGCCTATGGTGTTCATGTTTTCCTGTAATTTCTGGAACATTCTTACTGCACTTACTAAAGCTGTTTCAGCATTGATTAATCCTATCATTTCTGCATTCTAAATGTATCTACTCATTCTTTAGTTATACATTGTATTTCTCTATTTATAGACCTGTCTAGTATACTATTGAATATTTTGTTTTTTTATCTTCATGTAAAAAGGGCTGAACTCTGTTTTAGTTGGCAATTAAATCACATGTGAACTAATTTGTCTGAGGTGGCCTCACACTCAGGATGGATAGAGAAAAGTTTTTGTCTTTTGAGGTAGATTTTTAGCCCAATTGTTCTGAAACTCACTGCAATTCTCTGGCTTCAGTCCCGAGAGCAAGGATTACACGCTCAGCTTTGCAATGCTTCTATTTAGAAGTAATTTAGCTATAACCTAAAAATGTGGGCTTCCAAAGTCATCCTCTGAATAGCCCATGTATGCAGAGGGCTTTCAACTGACCTCTGCTTTTGATTGAGCACTAGGAGCTGCACCTAAGTGTCCAGTTTCGTGGAATTTCACTCTACTCATATGCAGGACTTGAAATGACTTACACAGATATCTAGAACCCTATCTGCAAAACTCCTTCCTGTTTAATATACTGCCTTGTATGTTCTACTCATTAGGACCTGCAGAACTCAGCTATGTCCCAGACAACTCTGTACTAATAGGGTGCTGTTAAGGTTTCTCTTCCCTGCACCAAAAACTGGTAATTACCTCTAGGCAGAAAGCCAAGATAATCACAGAGCTACCTCTTCTGTTTTCGTGCCTGTGAGATGACAGTGCTGTGTTGTTTGTTGCCCAATATAGGAAGACAGTTGTCTGGTGTATACTGTCCAGTTTCCTAGCTGTTTCTTAAGAAGAGGCAATTCTGGATCCTGCTATTCCCTTGAGGCTAGAAGCAAAGTCCTTTCTCATAATATCTGATTGCATGTTGAGCACTACATATGAAGTGCAGTGGCTGTGGTTTACGCCATTTCCCACAGCAGACTTGCTCTTCCCTCTGTTAAAGACAGGAACTGAGCTGGGATGGGCCTGGATAGCAGCTGCAGTGAGATTCTGCTTAAGCTCTATGCTCCAGTGTCTCAGAGATGAAGCTGTCAATCTGGGCAGGCCTCTTCCTCTAGTTTTGTAGTTCTCAAAAACATGGTCTGGGGAACCCCAGGGTCCCTAATTCTTTTCTGGGAATCCATGAAATAAAAATTATAATAACATTAGGATATTTTACCCTTCCTACTGTGTTGACATTGTCACTGACAGTGCAAAAGCAATGGTGTGTAAACTGCTGGGACTTCATCACAAATCTAGTCAGTGGCCGCAACCACACAACCACATTCTTCAAATCATGTGCTCACAGTAGAAAAAAAGAAAGTGACCATTTCATTTAATGTCTTTGATAAATAGCAAAAATAACTAGTTTAGTAGATTCTTTCTTATGAGTTAAATTGTAAAATGAGTACTGTAGTGATAGGGGAGAGCACCTGTTTGTTCTGTTTAAACAAAAAGGAAGGCTTTAACTTTAACATAGTAAAATTACATATG
>LOJH01022736.1:6813-19781 GCA_001685095.1 Ellobius talpinus
TGTGTGTGTGTGTGTGTGTGTGTGTGTGTGTTTCGGTATTGAGTGATCTTACTTGCCAATATGTATTAGCTTTAAGGATGAACATTGGTTTATCAAAAGATTTAAAATATATGAAAATATTAGATAGTAAAGAAGGTAGGACAGCATAGAAGATTTCAATACATTGTGCTGATACTATTCTAATGGATATTTAAGGTTACATTTCCACCACAATGGAACTGCAATATTCATTTGGCTTATTTTTCAAATACATGCAGGTTTAGGTTATAATCTCATAGTGTGAAAAACAACTATCCTGTAATTGCTATTGTCTATCTATAATGCAACCAATTTTAAAAGTGTATGTTGAAGGGACTTTTGGGAATGCTTGCAATTTAACAATTAGAAACACTTGTTTTATAATTTCCATGATATTAGGTAACATTGTTTTCTTACTATTCTTTCCCAGCTTCCTTGAAAACCAAAAAACTATTTTGTTGTCTAAACGTGCATGGTGCGGTTACTTCCCTTGCTTTTCCTATACAATGGATTCTCATGCAGAACAGAGCAGCTTCACTTCGTTTCTTTTCAGTTTGTGGAGCACAAGAATGAACACAGCCACGGAGGTCTGTGGACCTGTCTGAATAACCGTCCAAGCAGTTACTTCATCTGCATCCCATGAAAACAGAAATCAATTATGTGAACAGGTGCAACCAAGTAACTAGGTTTCGTGTTCTCTGGGACACCGAGTTTAAGTTTGATTAATCGAATCACAAAATACGATCCTTAATGCACAACAAGTTAATATACACTTATGAAAATGCAAATGTAAAAACTGAGGCGTGGTAGGGGATTAAGCTTACTTTATTAAAAAGTTATAAAATTATTTCACATCTACATAAAATTCTTTCTACAGAGGGAATTAGAAAAGGAAAAATTGAAATGTTTCATCAACTTTACAGACTTTGATGAAGTGAAATCTAGTTACTTTTGTTAATTGGAAAGGTAAAAGCGAAAATTGCGGAGTGGCAGTCTCAGAAAGTAGCTCAGCAAAATGTTTTATTCCTTTCACTAAAACATTAAGTAAAATTAAATTTTAAAATACTGACTTTCCTTTCCATTGCATGTATTAACAGCATACTAGTTGAGATGAAAATAATTCAATAATTATATCTACAAGGAAATGATAGGGATAAAACAATTAGTATTTGCATTATCTGGTGAATATTAATATTATCAATGTACTCTGTATTCCCTCAAACCTAGTAATTAATCTTATTAAACTTGGGAACATGTATTTTGCATAGTGCATAATAAAATGAGAAGTATGGCATGATTTTTTGATGTTCTAATGAAACATTAATATAGTGCATAAAATTGAAAAAATGCTTTGTTAAGTTCCATACCCTATTATGTTCAGTTTATACTAATAATATAAAATGGCCAGACAGAAGAAGAGAGAATTGTTATCCATTTTCATGAATGCCAGGGAAATAAAAGGAACCACCACCTTGTTTATATGCATGTAGCATTTGGAATTAGAAAGTTAACATATTTCTTTTTAATATGTTCAGCAATTAAAGGAAAAGAAAAAGATACAGTCATACAAGAAAATTCTAGTGAGAGTAATAAATATTATTGATAAATTCTATAGAAGAACTTAAGAGTATTGATACTGAAATGAAAGAAAATGCTAAATGGACTTGCAAGATTGCTTGAGACTATCAGAAAAATAGATTGAAGGTAAGAAAAAGGTAAAAAACTAGAAATAGTTATAATTTTAAAATGTCACATGACCTGGGCACCTGGGAGGCAGAGGCAGGCAGATCACTGAAACTAAGGCCAGCCTGTGGGAGACAGAGGCAGGGAGATCACTGAAACTGAGGCCAGCCTGTGGGAGGCAGAGGCAGGCAGATCACTGAAACTGAAGCCAGCCTGTGAGAGGCAGAGGCAGGCAGATCACTGAAACTGAAGCCAGCCTTGTGGGAGACAGAGGCAGGCAGATCACTGAAACTGAGGCCAGCCTGTGGGAGGCAGAGGCAGGCAGATCACTGAAACTGAAGCCAGCCTGTGAGAGGCAGAGGCAGGCAGATCACTGAAACTGAAGCCAGCCTTGTGGGAGACAGAGGCAGGCAGATCACTGAAACTGAGGCCAGCCTGTGTTTTGCCTCATGAGGATCAGGTGTGAGGCCCAGTGTAACTTTCTGAGCCTATCTTGATTTTGGCGACCTGTCTTTGACCATGACTTCCACATATGAGTGACTCAGCACAGCCTGACCTAAACCTGCCTCTGCCCTGCCACAATTAATGTGTCAGGAGATTATTGGCCCTTATTTCTTACTCCATCTCACCACATTCCAAGATTCCCACCGCCTATCACAACCCTATATAAGTTCCTGCCTAATAAATTAAATGAGATCCTGCTTCCGACAGACTCCCAAATCAGGGTTGTTATCCCAGGTGGCCAGGAGGGAGGTCTGGGTGGCTGACACTCACCATCCTGCTCAGACCCAGGGAGAGATCATTGGCAGGTCTGGCTCTGCCTCAGCGCTATCTGCTGGAGAACCCAGCAAGCCTGGTCTACAGAGCAAGTTTCAGTATAGCCGAGGCTACACAGAGAAACCCTGTCTTGAAAAACAAATAAGCTAATTAATTAAGTATGTAACTAAGTAACTGATAAATGAATAAAATGTCACAAGTTCTGATATTTATGTAACTAGATCCTTAGAGATAGCAAAAAAGGGTAATAGGCCCATTATTAAAGAATATCCCCAAGATTTAACCACAAACTCCTAGAAAATATACTTACACAGCAATTTCCCATTAAATCCAATGTAGAAGCACAGGCAGCTTTGCTATATTTCTTTCTTAGGTAGAGGGAGGAATGGAATCGAGGGAGAGAGTGCGTGGAGAGATGATTGAATTTAACATTCCAGGACAACAGTCACACAATTCATTGACAGCTCATTGAACATGAAGCGGTTGAGCTGCTGCCTATATGGAGTCTTTACCCCCTACCTTCTAGACTTTTTGGTGCAGGAGGGTAATCTGCAGTTTGCCTAAAAAGAAGCATGGACACCCACCCAGCAACAAAACCTTTGACCTGTCCTTCCTGTAAAATGTGCTGGGACAACTGTGGCATAGAACTTGTAGGAGTGGCTAGCCAATATCTGTTTTAACTTGAGGTCATGCCAGGAGAGAGAGTCCATGCCAGACACTGCTTAGATAGCCAAGGACTGGAGATGGATAACCCAGTGACCTAGGGTAGAAGCAAACATGATTGTCAAAGAAAAACAGTCTTAAATTGATTCCTAATGGTATTCTGCTGTAGTCATTAATCAGTGCCTTGTTCAGTCATTATCAGAGAAGCTTCTCCCAGCAGCAGATAAGAGCTGATGCAGAGACCCACAGACAGATATGATGTGGAGAAAGAGTCTAAATTAGAAGCTATAATTTTCTTTTGAATCAGCATAGCACAGTCCTATATTCCCCTGCTCTTACATGGATGCAAGATATTTTGGGTATATAATTGAAGATGACATTTAATTTTATTTATGAATAATAATATACACATTACATATTCATTCATTTTTGTTAAATTTTGCCTTAATGTTTACAAAAATTAAGTTTTGCCCATTTGCCCATTTTATGAGAATAAAGCATTATGTCAGTTTAGGTTTAATTTTCAGAATTTTTTGTTGCTAGTGAAGCTTGTCACATTCCAAATCATTAATTCATTGGAACAGCATGGACTCTTACAAGTTTATTCAGAATAAGCTATCTGCCCTTCTTTAATTTTCAACTTTCTGTACATTTATGTGTTTATACTGCTTGTTTTTAATGTGTGGGTAAGCATATGTATGTTTAAATTTGCTTACATGCTACATATCTCTCATCAATGATCAACCATGATTCTCTGCTTACTTGAATTGAAATATGGACAAATTCTCAGTATTTTTTATTTGTGAACTTATAGTATTTATGCACCATTTATCCACTCATTAAGCATGCTTCATTGCTATTCAAGAGAACTTAAACTGTATGATTTTCATCCCCATTATTCACTTGAATGTATCCTAGGTTGCCACCTCAAAAAGACTTAACTAAACATTATTAAAGTCATGCCCTTTTAGATATATTTTCAATCTTCTGTTCATGTTCAGGGAAGTTGACTTTGAATTTTAACATAAACTGGATTATTTAATTTTTTAGTTACTTGAAAAAATTATGTCTTCTCTGGAATTGAATAAAGTCACTCTGCTATTAATCACTAGCACACTTAAAGTCATTGTGTCTTTCTTGTGAAATGATGCTTGAATATGGTAAACCAACCAAAATGATCCCCAAAATGTTTCTTAAAATCTTAAATAAACATCTTGGTTTCTTTTCGTTTTCTGTTTCTCTTACATGAGTTGCTTAGTTTTGTCTCTTTTCTGCCTGTTCATTGAAGACTTTGTTATAGAAAGTTCTTGGAAAAAATTGTCAAGTGATCCCAACAAGGGTGATTACCTGATTAGAACATGAATAATTGCAGAGAGTTTGAAAGGTTGCAAGTACAGGGCCCACTGTGGAAGGATAGTCTTGTGTGTGTGTGTGTTGTGTGTGTGTGTTAACTTTTAATCCTTTCTAACACAGTTATTTTGACTCCATGGATATATCTACACCCGTTGCTTAAAATACGGTTGCCAGTGATCAGCTTGAGTATAATTTGGTAAACTTTGTTCATCAAAGCCCATTTTCTCTCATTGACCTGCAGAGTGGAATCCACCACCTGAAACTTAAGAAATAGAATTGTCCTTCCAACTAATGATCAGCAAGTTTGTCAGGTATTTGAAAACACAAAGCATTTCAAGTTCTGACACACTTGGCAATTCCTTTATTTCAATTATTTGGATATCATTTATATTTATAGATTGCATTTTCCAACTGCTTCAGGCACCAGAAAGGCAAATTGATGAGGCTTTCAAACCACACGTGAGTGATCCTATCCCACAGTTATGGCAGAGTTGGTGAGAAATAAAGGGCTTCACAATCCCAAGCTCAGAAACTTTTCTGGTATGTGTGTATCTCCTACCATGGCTTTGACGGAAAACCCATAGGAACCCAAATTTCAGAACAGGTCAATTAAGAAGTCCTACAGAGCTTGGTCTCTTAGTAATAGAAATGGAGGAGGAGCAGACGGTAAGTGGGAAAAGGGAGGGGATGGAAAGGGAGGAGGGAGGAGGGAGGAGGGAGGAATAACTGGTTGGTATGTAAAATAAATAAAAATATGTTATTTAAATTTTTAAAAATCTATTTAAAAATAAGTTCCATGACCAATTCATTTTCCAGTGACTGAGATTATCCATAATTTTCAACTTTTGGTCAATTTAGGGTGCCTGGTATTATAACAGACATTTTCATTGTGAAGTTTTGAATTTATGCAATGCTTTATAATTGATGTATTTAGAATACAGTGATGTAAAAAATAACTATAATCCTATAATATCCTGTGAAATAAGCTTCTTAATTTGTTTATTTTTTAGCTTTTATTTTTTCATATATAATACCCCAACCTCCCAGTCCCTCTCCAACATCCCTTCTCTGCCAGATAAATTCCTCCTCTGTGTCCTTTCAAAAGAAAAAAAAAGAGCAGGCTTCTGAGGATATCCACTGAAAATAGTCTAACAATAAGACTGGGCACAAACTTCATATCACAGCTAGACATGGCAACCCAGCAGAAGGAAAAGGGTCCAACAAGAACACCAAGCTATACAACTGTATGGTCTATCTATTTAAAGGACCTAGTTCAGACCCATAGAGTGTCAGTGTTTGTCAATTGTTTCTGTGAGGCCCTATGAGCACTATTTAGTTGATTCTGTAGGCCCCTTGTGTCCTCCATCCCTCTGGATCCTACAATCCTTCCTTGCCCTCTTCAGTAGAGTTCTGCAAGCTCTGTCTAATGTTTGGCTGTGGTCTCTGCCTCTGCTTCCATCAGTTCTTAGCTGAAGCCTCTCTGATGGCTAGACCCCGAACTACGATTATCACAAAATACATTTAGGAATCATTTCATTGACATTTTTTCTTTGGCTAGTCATGCTTGGTTCTATCCTAGGAAACTACTGTATATAATGTATGAAAGAATAATAAATTACACACACATATGTGTGTACAAAGGTTAAGAAAGAAGATATTTAATAGAAAAAACAATAATTATATGTCTTTATTGAGAAAGAAAAGTTACTGAAAGTCAATTTATTAGCTTCAAGATTTAAAAAAAATATTTTGTTGCACAAATATTTCTAATATGTCAAATTTATTGGATCCAATTTATCTTCATTTATCCAGAATATATGCACATTTCCATTTGAATTTATTTTATTTATTTAACTTCAACAACTATTTGGCACATAAAACCTGAATTATTGTTTACAACGTATGTTCTGAAGTTTATATACACTGTACAATGTATACAAAATTTTTCTCCCCCCTTAAGAGGGGTTCCCTTGGCTCTGCCTAGTGTTTGACTGTAGGTCTCTTCATCTGCTCCTGTCAGCTGATGGATGGCACTTCTCTGATTTAATTGGTCACAGATGTATGAGTATAGCAGAATACCATCAAGAATCATTTCACTGGTTTATTCTTTTTGACAGTCTTGATTCTATCCTGGGTCTCTGAAGTGTTCATCCTCTGGTCCTGGCCCTCCAGGCAGTCAAGCATGAATTCTCTATCCTGAAGTGAGCCTCAAGTTGGACCAGTCATGGGTTGGTCACTCCCATGAGTTCTGTACCACCATTACCCCAGCACATCTTGTCGGAGGACAGATTGTAAGCCAGAGGTTTGGTTGCTGGGTTGATGCTCTAGTCTCACTGCTCATAACCTTTCCTGGTTATAAAAGATGGCCAATTTGGACTCTGTATCTCCTGTCCCCACATTGGTGGAAGACTCAATGAGAATCACTCTTATATAGTAAAGGGGCAGTCATTAGCCATTCAAATAACCATTGTTCTGCTCCCCTTCATCTGACCAAACAACTTTCTGGACATTAGGCAAATCCAAAACACTGGCTTTTCAACTAATCAAAAACTAAGTTTGTTGACAGATTATATCTGAGGCTGTAAGCAATGAGAGCTTTATCAACTTTGCTCTAATCTAACATTTTATCTCAAAAATATATTTTAAAAGTTTCTTGATTAATGATTTTCTTTGTTTTGTTTCTATCAAAATTTTATGAGACTGTTCCCACTTTGGAACATGTAGTTTGTGGTAATGTAAATTTGTGTTCCTGGGGTTATGTTCATTTATATTTAGCTCTGGAAATAACTACACTTTATCTTCTTTGAAGTGAAAATTGTGTTTTGTGTCAAGAACTCTGTCCCTCATCTATGGTACTATGAGAAGGAGGTAGAATTTTGAGGAGGTGACCTCTAGTGGAGGTAACTCAGGCCACGTGGTTGTACACTTATATGGAATATGAGAAACTGATGCATAATTAATAAATCTCAGAGAGAGGAAACAAGGTTCAATTTGAAGGCTAGAAATGCAAAATAGCCAGCCACTGGCTCTTACTTTGACCTCAGTCTGAAACTGGTGATCTTGCCTCCAGGAATCTCAGAATGAGACCCTGTCTGAGAACTATCTCCTACCATTTTATAATCCTCTCTAGTTCTGAAGTTAAAGGTGTGCACCACTAGTGCCTGGTTTTTATGGCAAGCTAGGACGGCTACTGGGATGAAAGGTGTGTCATTGCTGCCTGGTCTATACGGCTGGCCAGTGTGGCTGTTTTACTTTTCTGATCCTCAGACAAGTTTTATTTATTAAAAATACAAGTGAAATGCTACTACAAAGAAACTGACAACTTCTTTTGTTAATTTTCTCCATTTGCCCTGAGGTAATGGTTGTAACTGTGCTACTTGCCTACATCAAGTGATCATTACTTAAACCTCTAAATCGATCTGGCCAACTATACCCTTTCCCCTTTGGACTTTTCATAGGAATTTGCTACTGGGGAACTGTTTCTTATTTCTGTCAATCATACTCATTTTAAAAACATTTAGTATGTAATTTTAAATTACCTGTGTTTTATGTTCTCATTTATTCTGTTTCAAGTATTACGGTTACTGATATGCCAGGACAATTTCTATCACAACATGCATTGTCAGCTCATCTTGTTGCTTGTTTTTCTTGACACTACCACTGAAAATACACAGATTTTACTTGATGAACTTCTCATTTGTCCCCCTCCCTAAGGACATTTTTCATTCGAAAATTCTTAGTCTTTGGAATTAGGTTTTAAAGATCCAAAGCACTCAATCTATTAGACAAAGATGTCCCAGTACTTTGGAATATTTAAATTTAGATAACACTTTTCTGTATCCTTTTATCACAGATATTTTGATTCCACTTGAAATATATCATTATGAGATTTATACAACAAGTTTTGGTGAGATAAATTTATACATGCAAAAAGAATGATTTTAATACATTCCTGTAATGGACCCTGGGATGGTGCTTTGATAGGATCAAAAACATCAGTCCAACTGTTTGGAAAGGTAACCTGTTGACTTGTGCCTGTTAGATATGTTTTACACATTTTATGAGAATAAAATAGTGAAACTATGATTTAGAGAACTATTATTTTTCCTAAATTTTACTCACTTTGACACATAATAATTACATGCATTTGCATTTTCAAAAATGCTGTTCCCATAAAAGAATAAACAATGGCAGGTCGCAGACACTGTAAAGGGTAGGGCTGAGAGATGAGAACAGGGAGAGACTGGCCAAGTATAAAGCTGTAGTAAAATAGGATATAAAGTTTTGCTTATCCATGTGTGTATCATCTAAGACCTATCAATCATGTATCATTTATCAGTTTTCCATGTATCTATTCATTTCTATTGAGATATGCCATTTTTTTCTAGGAACCACAGAATTAACTGTAAGATAGGAAACACCAATGTTTCTTCATTCATGTAACACAAATTTCTTTGACTGTGTTTTTGGTCTGTTGGTGTAGAGAGCACAATATCTTTTTTAAATGTTTTTCTGCTAAAATGGCATATTTAAGTAGCTTGTACTGGCTATATAAATAAAAAGCACATGTGAGGATCCGAGGGTTGAATACATAGCTATTATTTTCTACTTTCTATCAGAGAATAAGAAGTTGATAGCTTATGTATCTGTGGAGGAAGTTGAAATTCTGCATGTCCTTTAGGGCCTGAACTGCATTTCTTATCTATGTCCCATTCCAATCCAGTATCCAGTGCCAGATAAAACCATTTATTCAGCAACCTCAAAAGAAATTTCAGAATGTAGACTTCAGCATTGCAAAATAACTTATTTGCCTTTGAATACAAACTGAACAATGACTTGCAGATTTCTTCTTGATACAGGCTTTGCTATTTTTCTATTATTTTCTCTGAGCCTAGGATATGTTAAAAATGCCACGGAAAGGTTATCACCTCTTTGAACAGTAGCTTCCATATCTATCTGCTGTTCACATTTGCTTTCCTGAATATGAACAAAATCATAAGTTATGTTTGTTAGTTTGTTTTTGTTTTGGGGGGTTGGTTTTATGTTTTATCCACTACATTGTGAAAGAAGATCATGGTTCGTTAGTGGTGATGGTAAAACTGTGTATACTACCCTTCCTCAACTTTCACTAGGTTGTTGCTTCTTTTATATAAAACACAAATATTTTGTAACTCAGTGAATTCAGTTCATAAAATACCCTCATTTATTCACATAATAAGGAGCCCTATTGATAGTATTTGCCTATATCAGCCACGACACATAGAAAATAAAACCTAGCTTTTCAGTGATGGCTGTTTCCATCTGTCTGACAATTATCTGAGTAAATGCAGCACCTCAGAAACTCTTCGCTTTTTTGGTTTATTGAGTTTCACTTAGAAAACTCATTCTGGCATGGCAATGCTGGAGTTTTTAATTATTTGATGAGTTCAGGAAAAATCAAAACTATCATTATAATGTATAATGACTCACCAGGAACTCCCAACTCTGGCGAGCCAGCTGTTAAACTGTTGTTATGGCTGGCTTGAGGATTGTGCTAGGTTGCCAGGATGTGGACAATGAGAAATATCTCCAGATCAAGGCATTCTTCCTTATGCAGCCATAGAGTACTCCGCCACTTGCTTCTCCCTGCTCTTTTTTTTATCAAGGCATGTTCCAAGGCATGTTCCCAGGCATGTTATAGGTTCTGAAAATCATATTATTGTAGGTTTGTTGGTGAACTGTCCCTTTTCACCTTGCAGGATTCTATCAGGTTAGTTTAATGGTTGTGACCCATTTATGTGATTCATGGTCGAAAGCTTAAAAGAAATGAAGACGAAAATATTGACTTCTAAAGAACTGCATTTAAATAACAAAGTCTTGAATTTTGCAGGAAAATGGATGGAGCTAGAAAACATTNATTTTGAGTGAGGTAACCCTGGACACAGAAAGACAATTATCACATGTACTCACTCATAGATGGTTTTTAAACATAGAGCAAAGAAAAGCAGCCTACAAACCACAATCCCAGAGAACTTAGACAACAATGAGGACACTAAAGAGGCTTACATAGATCTAATCTACATAGGAAGCAGAAAAAGACAAGATCTCCTGAGTAAATTGGGATCATGGGGACCTTGGAAGAGGGTTGAAGAGGGGAGGGGAGAGGCAGGAAGGGGAACAGAGAAAAATGTAGAGCTGAATAAAAATCAATAAAAAAATCAAAAAAACCCAAAACCACATTTAGTATTTTGCTTAGATAAATGTTAGAAGGATACCATGCTATAGGGAACAGGATCACATTCTGGAAGAAAAGCAGTTTATGGTACAATATACAGATCCAAAAATGAAGCCTTAAATCAAATAGAAAAAAATATAATGTTGCACATAAATATTAACAAACAGAAGAGGTTGCCACACTAATAATCATATCTTCAATATTAATTAAGATTATTAGAGCACACAAATATATCATAAATTTAAAAGAGTCATATTCAAGAAAATGTCACTGGAAAACAGACTGAGAAGAGGCAGGAAGCTCAATGACTTGGAAAGCTTCTGATGTCTTTGGCGAGATAGTAGCCAAAAAACTAGGGTGGCACTGTAAAATCTGGTGGTGGAGGATGGGGGTATGCCCAAAATGTCATTTTCAGTGCAATGACTCTACCCTTATCTCTCTATTGAGATGTTTCCTCCTATTGATAGTTATTTCCTTACCCTTCATACCACTGTGTCCCTTTATTTTCTTCCTATGATTTATAAGTTTCTTAGAAGTTCCAAATTTCAGATGTGATTTCAATATTTTTCATTTATAAATTAAAACTTATATGGATATGTTGATTGTTCTTAAGAATTTTCATGAAAATATCTGTTAAAATTAGTTTTATGATGCTTGGAAGAATTAGATACCAGTAGGTAATTTTTGTGTTTCTTGGTAAATCTGGACACCTAGCAATGACATAAGTTTTTCGGGTTCAAGATCATCCTGGACTAAAATTAGTAAAACCCTTTCTCAAAGAAACATCATATTTTTCATGTTAAGTATCTTCAGTTTTAACAATCACATCTTGTATCATACTAGGTACTCTAGTAAGGATCCATAAGATCTGAGTAATTTTCAGCCTCTTCATGTTCTACTACCATTTCTAATACTAAGTGATTAATTAACCACATCCTATAATGTCCTATGACGCTAGAATTTTACTTTCTAATTACAGATTTTATTTTTGTATTGATTCACAAGAGAATTGCAAAAAATAAATTTTTTAAATTTTCTGAGTTAGTCAACCCTTTAATCATAATGTTGTTAATCTTATTCAATGCATTACAATTATCTTTTATGTTACTCCCTGGAATATTTTGTTTAATGAAGATGTGGCAATGTGTTTATTAATTCTGGACTCATTCATGCTAAGATAATCTGAGGTGAAAGCTTGCAGATGCTTTTATATTTCTTTCATTCTCCTTTAGTGGATGATTAGCTTCATTTTATTCACAGTTTCAATACCCTGGTTTTTCTCTATCACTGTATCAAGATTTTCAAAATTTAGATCATTTATCTTATATTTTAAATTTCATTATATGTCATTATTTCTGATTATTTTGTTCTCTTATTCATGTGTACTTTTTCTTGGAACTTGCAATATTTTGAAATTTAAAAAAATAGCCAGTTTATTTTTACATCTGTCTCTGCCTAACCACCCACAGTGTTCTAGCAAAGAGACTCACATTTGCTGTTTGGATTCAAGTTTCTGTGAGATGAAAGTAAAGTCAGAATTTACTTTTACTTTGCCTTCTGACTTAGTTTCTATAAATTGAGCATTTTATTTAACATTCACACACATTATTCGATGTGATAATGTATAAAAAGAGTTAAATGCCCTCATGCATGACAGTGGACTACAGCATTAGAGACGCCCCCAAGGCTGCATGTATCTTTCTAGTCAATACCAGGACATATCACAAGAAATAATATGTGTTTCATAGTAGCCAATACTTGGTAGAATATAAACACAAAAAGAAACACCACTTCTTTAAAATTGTACAATTTTGAATACATGAAATCTGTCAATCTTCAGATGGCATCTATGTTTTATTTGCAATTTCTGCATGTTTAGTAATTTTGAGCATCTGCTGATATGCCTATTGAATATTTTTCTGAGAGAATAGCAGATCCTTGATGTTTATTCATTTTTTTTTATTTTTCAGTTGTAGAGGTGATGAATGGGTCTAGATTGAGGAGATAAGTTCCTGGGTTATAACTACATTCAATTTAGAGCTGCAATACACATTAAACATGGTTGACATACAAAATTGTATACAAATCATCTCAACGAAGTGTCTTAAATGTGAAATAATCCAGAGACACAACCACAATAATTTTATTACTTCATATCTAAAACTAAATAGTAACCATTACTACCAACAGCAACTTTTAAGTTATTTAGAACATTCCACCCAAATAGGAAAGAATATACTTCCTTCTCTGCAGCTCATGG
>LOJH01022737.1:0-19781 GCA_001685095.1 Ellobius talpinus
AAAAAAAAAGAATGAGTTGAACACATCTCAGTTTGCAGCTCTCTTGCTGCAACTAGAAAAGGACAATAAAGGACAGTATTTTCACACCTAGTTGAGAATCTCAGTTACAGCTAAACCACCATCACAGGTTCTAGGGATTAGGGTGTGACATCTTTTGGGGAAGCAGTCTCCATGAGGCTGGGTTGAGAAGCACTGTATTTTATTTGTAGCCCAACCTCAGATTCTCTTCTACCCCTTTGAAGTCTTTCTTTGTATGTGTGTGTGTGTGTGTGTGTGTGTGTGTTTTAAATCATGTTCGACATTACTTCATACAGGCAGCCCAAAGAAATGAGAACTCACAGGTTTATAAAAATAGCAGATTTTTTTTGTTATCTTGCTTCAAGGTTCCCATTTTTCAAAAACTCTGAAAGTTGCTCCTTCCACTAATTACTCCTGTATTTCAGTATAATAGAGTCAATACTGCTGTTTCCTGACTTTTTAGAATTTTAGGTATGATACATTTACTCTATCTCATACCCATGGTGATTTAGCTTTCCTATTCTTTCTCACACTGCTTACAACCTTTGCTCCTCAATCTGTTTGAAATGGTTATATTCCTGTTTTGATTGAATCAGTGGAAAATACTCACATCGGCACAAATATATCAACATTTGTAACAAATGCCTTCCTCTGTTCACACCTACATTCTCCACCAGAGCTATGCTCCTCACATGATTTTGAAAAGCAGAAGTCTTGGACACTGGAAAGATGGCTCACTTGCTTTCACATCAGATGTCCTGAGTGTAATCTCAGTTACTCACAGCAGAAGTAACTGCCACTCTTGTCCTCTGATTTCCATAGCTGAACTGTGGCACCTGCACCCTGACACACAGGAAGATAAGTAAGCACATAGAGAAATTTTAGTTAATCTATCAATATCTCAGCCTGTCTTTGGGATATCTACTATGCTGCTCTAATGTGGATAAATTTTCTGTGTTTTCTCTGCTGTTTTGTCTTCCTGAAGCATCTTTATTGCCCAGTTGGGATGGTTTTCTAGAACCCCATTTTCTTTCTCTTTCGTTTTTCTTTGTTGCCTTTTCTCAGTATTTTTATTTTTACATTTTGAGACATAACTTTTGTCTGTATCCTGCCTGGACCTAACCTATTCTGATTGCTCCTGCTATGTTGTCCTCTAGGCTTGGAGTTCAGAGATGCACATAATAGTCAGTATCTGTCTTCCTGTTAAACACAGTTCTGAGACCTGGCATGATAGATAGTTCTTCGTTTTCCAGTATTTATTTGGTTTTATTTTTCTGGAGATAATATCTCACAGTGTAGCTTTAATTGTCTTAGAACTTTCTGTATAGACATGTCTGGTCTAGATTTGAGGTCCTCCTCCTGTGTCTACCTCCATTGTTGGGGTTATGGGTGGGCACATCATGCCCAGTTTGTTTTTCAATTGCCCTCTGCTGTTAAGAGCATCTGTGATGCCCTATGCCATTTCAATTCTATATCTCTGTCATCATTTCCTATGTGGGTACAGTCTGGGGACTGAATCTTTCCCACAAGTGTCTTTCTGTGACTCTTTCTCTTTCACCATGCTAGTTTGGTATGCATGGGTCCTTCCAATTTTTGTGTTTCCTATTATTTCTTTGGTAATTTCATTATATAGCTTAAACTCTTCCCACTTTCTGGATAAATCTTTCTCTTTGTTTTCTGTCTTTGAGTCTACAGTTCTATTTTATAACTCATCTACAGACTATTACATTCTCATATTCTGTTGTTATATGTTCTCTTTTTATGCATTTTATATGGATGCACCATCATAAATGTTGCTACCGAACATAAATGATGCTCTTATATTGAAATCTTAGTCTCCAGCTGAATGCACTATTGAGGTATGGGGAAGACTTTAGCAGGAAGATGTTAGGTTAGCTTTCAGGGGGATATTGAAACTGTGGTTTATCCTTTCCATCTCCTTTTCAATTCTCAGCTACTATATTATAAATAGCTTTTACTTCACTAAGCTCATAGTCACTGCAGGCCTAAAGTGATGGGAACAAGTAAAAACAGATTGATACTGATGAAACAATGAACTGGAATAAATCTACTGCTCTTTCGTTATAGAGATGTAAAGCTAACACACTTGAGCAAGTGTCCTATAGGTGACTAAAACCTTGATAGTCTTGTGCTGCCGGTATGTCTTGCTTAACTGTCTCTTCTCTCATTCCCTGGAAAGTGTGATGTAGGGAAACAAAGCATGGGCTCTGGATTCACATTGAGTGGATATAAAACTTGTGATAGCTCTTGGTAGTTAGGACTTTGAACAAGTTATCTTGTCTTTCTTTCCGTTTTGATATGGTCTCACTGGCATGAGAGCCATTTCTATCATGGCTGTCCTGGGACTCATGATGTAGACCAGGACGGTCTTGAGATCTGATGCTTTTGGAATTAAAGGCATGTACCTCCATGCCAGACTTAGACTACTTTGTATTTATATACTTCAGTTTTCTTATAGAAAAATGAGAATGGTAATGGTACTTATCATATATTGTAATTGTGCTGGTCAAATAAATAATACATATATGTATTTTTATATGTGTATAAAGGAATATTTTAATTTGTATACACATTTAAAATGTGCTTAGCATGGTTCTTTGCACATAGAAAGATCACAGTGTCTTTTGATATTTTAAAATATGGTCCCCGAAACTGAGAAACTGACTGTAACCATAATATGAGCAGCAGATGTTGCTTGGTAACTTTTTAAAGTGTACTGGTAAGGGTTAGCCTAGTATATGGGGCCTCTATCAGTTCCTGCAAAATTGCTTTCTTGGTCTGTTCAGTTATCTAGAGAGAAAAGCATATAAATCCCCACTTTCCTGGGTTCTGTGAGCCATATGATAGAACAAGACTGTGGGATCTCATGTTTTACATGCAGATTTTTATCTTATTCTCTTCTTTTCTGCATAAAATACATAACTTTGCCCTCTGCTATGGAGATGTGAGTACTAATATGTCTTTTATTCTGTATGAAATATCACTTTATCCTGAGCTGTGGGTGTTGTTCTCAGATCCATAGCTTTGATGTTTGACATTTTCAGAAACTTGTGTGAGGAACATCCAACACTTTTTAAATGTTGAGCCAATCCTCATGTTTTCAGTTTCCCCTGCCCTCTGTCCCCAATTTGTCACTTTCTGGGCCTCCTAGCTCCAAAATTCATAAATTATAACTGGTTCCTATTCACTGCATCTTCCAATGTACTACTTTTACCTCTTCGTTATTATCTAGTTACCCCTGAATGTTTGATTTGTGAGATGTTGTTTGGGGTGCTGTAGAGATGCACTTTTTATTCTTGCAGAGGACTTGGGTTTGATTCTCAATACATAATATGGTGGCTCACAGATACCTACAGCTCTAATTCCAGGAGATTGATACCCTCCTCTGAAATTCATGGTCAACCAGACAAGTCCATGGTGCACATTAATGCATGCCGCCAACACTCATATGTATGAAATAAATAAATTTTTAAAGAAGAAAAACAAAGAGAGACAGGCAGAGACAGAGAGACTGAGAGAGAAAGACAGAGATAGAGAGAAATGTTATTGTGGCTTGACTAAGAAATATCCCTTACTGTCTCTGACATTTAGATACTCTGTGGTACTGTTTGGGAAGATTTAGATGATCCTGAAGGAAGTATGCCATTAGAAGTGGGCTTTGAGATCAGATGTACAGGGCAACTTCCAGTTTGGCCCCTAATCTTTTTACTTGAGTTTCTAGATGTGAACACTCAGCTTCCTGATCCTGTCTCCATGTTTGCTGCTTGCTGCAACTTACCCACCATGAAGAACTCTGAAATCATAGACCAAATAACTCTTTATTCTACAAGTTGCCTAGGTAGTGTTTATTCTTATCAAAGTATCAGAAAAAAATAGTACAGATGTTGTTATCTTCTCTCAAGATGTTTTGTTTCTTTTCTTGTCTTTTTCCTTCTCAGTCTATCAGGTTTGGAAATAAAATTGCTTGTCTTTGTGCTTGTGAAGCATTGCAAGGGGTCCGCACACTTATGTTCAGCCTTCAGTGGGGGAATAGTCCCTCGCCAGCAGAAAGATCTCTGACATCAGTAGATACTTGTCCGTTGTAAGATTTTCTTCTTTTGGTTTTCTTTATTCATTTTCTGCTTCTTTGTTTTCTTTTTCAACTCAAAACCCAGATCCTCTTTGCTCAGCATGTGCCACCTTGTCCACTGTCAACAGATATTCCTGTTTCTGGTTTTATCTATTTCTCTTTGACACAAGTAGATTCTGATGATTTGTGTTCGGAACTCATGGAATGACTCACAGCTTTATTATTAGGTCCCACTCAAGAGAGCAGCTGGTTAATTTCTCATCAAGTTCAGCAACACTTTAATCCCTTGGTCCCTTTTATAAGCTCCAGGGCCTCCTGCCTGGACCAGTTCTCCTCTTCCTGAGATTTTAGACCTGCAAACTCAAACGAAAGTCTCTGTCAGCAGAGATTAAAAGGTAGGTGTTTCAGTGTGTGCTAGACACTGTGTATTTAGTTAGACTTGCACTGAGGAAACATAGCCTAATCCCTAGAGTCATTGTTATACCACACAATAACATTTCTATATAAAATTACACTTGTGACAAAAAATTGAAAACAATACCCAAAGTACATATATATATCATGGTCACTAAATATGAAGAAAAGATTTGGAGATAACAAAATTTCTTGCATATTTAAGCAAATATACACAACTGTTACTATTAATCTTATTTTTAATTAATAATGTTATTATTAACGTGTTTCAAAATGAGACTACAGGCCATTTTCTCCCTTTAATTATTTTCTTCATTTTTCTAAATTTCCCTATAATGATACCTTTTTCCTTTGAGTAAGAAAGTGCAAGTATATCGACATGTCATAGAAATCACTGTATTAACTGGCCATAATAGCTCATGCCTAAAATCCCAGCTTTAGAAGGTAGAGTCAGGAAAATACTCAGTGTGACTGGCCTGGGCTATGGAATGAGACACTATTTTTTTAAACAAAAAAGGCTAAATTAAATTCAGATCACTATATTTATATAGGGAAATAAAACCAAATTCTCAATTGATAATTTAGAAGGAGGAGCCAAAACTGTGAGATTGCAGAATAAAGTGAAAGTTTTGTTCATTGACTCTTTCTACTGTAGTTTATCGATGGTACAAAGAAAGAAAGAACATTAATAAATTCTGTGAGACAAAGGCTCAACTGGAACTGCCTTTGAGAACTTGTTTTATAAAAACATGCTCAGAAAGCCATAAGCCAGTAAGTATATCCTCAGTTTATACACTGCCCTGGTTACTTTTCTGTCAACTCGAAACAAACCCAAACATGTCTGAGAAGAACAAATCTTGCCTCTATAAAATCAGCCTCTAGGCAATTCTAAAGGGCATTTTTTTTCTTAATGATTGATATGGGAGGGCCCAGCTCATGAGAGTCAGTGCCACCCCAGTAGGTGGTCCTGGACAGTATAAGACAGCAAACTGACCAAGCCAGGAGGAGCTGGCCAGCAAGCGGCATTCCTCTAGGACTTCTGCTTTAGTTCCTGCCTCCAGGTTCCTGTCCTGAGTTCCTCCCCTGACAACTTCCTTTGATAATGAACTCTGATGTGTAAATGTGAGTCAAATAAACTCTTTGATCTCTAAGTTATTTTGTGTCATGGCATTCTATCACACCAATGGAAACACTAAGACACTGAGCCTACAGGTTTATTTTCTTTTTTCTTCTTTTTCTGTAGCCTGTCAAGTAATTGAAAAAGCAGACATGACTGGAACAGGCTTCTCATTGTTCTAGAGAAAGCTTACGTATTCAGTTGATGGGAAAAGGCAAGCCCCTCCTTATGAGAAGTAAAATGGTTTTAAGTATTTTCTTTTGATTTTTATGCCTAAACTCAAAACCTCTTTCATCTACAAGCAAAGAGTACAGTTTGTTTAGAACGTCACTCTCAAAGGCAAAGAATATTTGATTATTGTGAATAATTTCCCACTGACAGTTTAATGGAGCTGGAGAGATGGCTAAGTGGTTAAGAGGTCTCCCTACCCTTGCAGAGAACCTGTGTTTGGTTCTTAGCACCCACATCAAGCAACTCACAACTACCTGCAACTTCAGCTCCAGGATATCCGACCCTCTTGTCTGGCTTCCATGGGCATTGCACACATTTGGCATATTATTACACACATACACACACACACACACACACACACACACACACACACACCCCACATAGTTAGTAGAGGAAAAATCTTCAGATACTAGAAAATCTCTCTACCACCACTGACTTTCTATGACAAATCCTCCCTTACAGTTTCTTCCTTAATCCCATGTGAAAGTTATCACACAGCAGAGATTCTGCTTCAAGTTGTGAATAACCATGGCATTGACCCATTTCTTATAAACAGAGGAACTCAGTTTGCTATAGCTCCCATTCCTGCAGCAACAAAATTCATTTGATTGAGTGGCAGGGGATGGGGTGGATTTGGAAGTTAGGGAGTCAGGGGCAGAAGGCTGTGGCATGTGTCCTGAGAACTATCTGCATGTAGCAGTGAATAAGTAATAACGAGCCACACTGTAAATTACCAGTTAATAGGATCAGTTCCTCATGTCAGAAACATAGAGTGCTCTAGCAGAGAGAGAAATTAATATTTTGCTTTTACTTTTTAAGGATGAGTCCATATGGCCACCATACTAGAAATAATTTCAAATTCATTTTCAAATAAATGGGTTTGTTCTCTTATGTGTTTTTGGAGTAGCAACAAAAGGACTTTGCATTTGAGCCCTTATTGTTGAGTCAAAAGGAGGCTGAAAACATGTGTTACTTGGTACATGGGCTGAGATGGTGAGCAGAATGGTTATGATTTGGTTCTCTGACTGTGGACTTAACACTCCTTTCGAAACTTGCATTTACAGTGTCTTTATATGTATGAATAAGAACTTTGTATGTGTGTGTGATTAGTTGATATATGTTTAAAAGACATTTTAAAACCAGAAATTTTTTTAGAACTTTAGGTTGGCTTTTCATCTAGTATCATAATTAAGAATTATTTCCTTAAACCTAAAGATATCAGTTAATATGTAGATAGTATGCCAAATGTTAAATTAATTATTTGAAAAACTATGTGTGCATAAACCTTGTTAAAAATCATGTAAATTTGTGAGAGAGAGAGGGGGAGATGGAGGTGGAGAGAGAGAG
The DNA here is from genome assembly GCA_001685095.1 of Ellobius talpinus. NCBI lineage: Eukaryota > Metazoa > Chordata > Mammalia > Rodentia > Cricetidae > Ellobius > Ellobius talpinus. The sequence goes on from LOJH01022737.1 coordinate 7,218, forward strand.
AGATTCATTCCATGGTATGAGTATACAACTGATTCTTCTAAGGACCTTAAACATGCAATTGAAAGCTTCTTAACAGGCCCTGACTCAGCTACTCCTCCTTCAGTGGTAAAGATGATAGGCACCAAATACATGCAGGTTTTACATTCTGGTCTCTAATTATTTCCCTTGATAACTGAAAAGAAGGACTTAGAGAAAATAATTTGACAACTGAGAGTCTCAAGAATAAAGCTGGACTCTACGGAAACAGGAAAATAACCAACCTGGATGAATGCTAGAGCGATTGGACTTCCATCTCTATTCATTGGAAATGGAGTTTGCCTTCAAGGATGATCACAATTTCCACCCTCTAGAGCTAAAATCTATGGGACTGTGGTAGGCACTGGGTGACTTGCGGTTAATTCACACAGGGATTCCTTGTTGTTGTTATTGTTGTTGGTTTTGACTCTAGGACTAGACAAAGAGCAAAGGTTTTCCTCCTTGGAGCCAGACCAAGCTCATGGCACGCCGTCTGCTGATTCTCAGATGTCATAGCCACTGGGTATCTGCAAGCAATCAAAACCTGCAGAGTCCGTAATTCTCCCCAGAAGGAAGCCTCACTTTTTGTGAGCATGGAATCAGAATCACAAAAAGTTAATTTTATCCAAACTTTAATGGAGCCAAACTATGAAAGCCTGCAGTGTCCACTCATCTGCTCCCTGATGGCAATGGCTTTGTTAGCTACAAGAACAACTCATAAAGCACAATTTATGGCAAGGTGGGGACAACAGTAGAGAAGATAAAGTTCCAAAACAAAACTCAATACAGAAGGCCCAGGCACCGGTGCCAACTTTATTCTAAAGCCCTGCAAGCACCTGCTGCCACTCTTGTCCTTTACACAGATGTGAGCCGGACTGAACTCGACAAATTCAACAGTGAAGCATCTGTGACAGTGGCAGCATTTTCCTGGTAGGGCTTTTGAGTACAAGGAAAGAGGGTGACTTTCAGATATTCATGCATTGCGCTACGTATTAGGAAAACAATCACAAAAAAGAAACAAGAAATTTTCCATTGGAACAGTGGGAGTTCATCCTGAAATAGTCTATCTTTGTTCCACGCTCCCATAAGGGATACAGAGAGGAAATGTGGATGTGCCTGGAGGGTCCTTCAGATTTATGAAATAAGACTGAGAATGGTCCCAGTCTTGACCCTATCAGCCATGATTTTCACTAGTGAGACAGACTGAGCCTTCACAGTCATTTGCCAGGCACATCCTATGAAATGTGCCATCTTAGGCTTTGGCCAGTGATAAAAGCTGTTTCAAGTAGCACCAGCACATAGGAGCTATATTAATTTAGGCAAGTTAATTTTCCTGGCAGAGACTGCTGTCTTCAGTTCTAAGATGATGCTGACGACTAACAGCACTGATGGACCAGGTATTATAAATGTTTCACATGCCTTCTTTCCCTTAATTCTAAAGCACTATTTTGGTGATATTAATATTTCTATCTACAAGATGAGAAAGTTGAGAGCTGGAGAAGTTAGGCACATTTTCTAAAGTCATCTATGTAGTATCAGAGTTGGGATTTGGAACCAGATCTTTGGGTTTCACTGTCTGGCTTCCCTGCTCTACTGCCTCTGTAATGAAATTAGTGTGATACACACAGTCATACTTGCTGGCAGATATAATCATGGGATAAAACCTGACCAGTGAAGAAATCTGGGCATTTATTTGAAAGTGATAGCATACTATTCCATATTAGAATTTTAACATGCAATCTAATGTCAGTGACACATTAACAGATATCCCCTCATCCCCTTCTTACATGAGTGTGGTTAATTTAAAATAATTACTGTTTTTGTGACACAGGTGAGTTCTAAGGAAGGATGCTATTTTAGACCACAGCTTCCAAACAGTTTCATTCCACCCTCACAAACACTTTCCTGATCTCTCAAACACATTGGCCTGTCTTCTTCTCACCCTTCCTTTGAAAGTGTTTTTGCCACTTAACCACATTGAATATGTCAGTATCTGCCATAAATGACTTACATGCATGTAGATATTTTTGGAGTGAATTCATTCCTAAATTCAAGTCCATTCTGCTTTATCAACTATTGTCATACAAAGAGATCCCCAGGTGTTGTAAAACTTTTAAATTTTTGATTTTTGAGTGGCTTCCATTTTCCCTTTTCAGTTTAAAAGTTTCTGTCAAAGGCCCAAAGTGTGAATGAAGAAGATTGCTTTTAGTCCAGAACCTACCAACTTTCTTCCATCCTGCAAAAAAGCTGACGGAGCATAACTGGCAAAGATGTTGGGTCTGTCCTGATCAATGACAGTCTTCACTGCGTAATCAGGCTTTTGGCAGAGGCTTAAGGAGGGAACTTCTCCAACTGAGCCTAGGCCTGCCATTCATCTCACAGACTTGGCATTTCATGAGTTGGTCCTGAGCCTCTTTACATCTCAGTTTCAGCCTGAAATAAGCTTTATTCTTGTTGGAGGACTTTTTAGTTTTGTCTCTAGTATTTCCTTTGCAATAGAAAATTTTTATTAAGATTCATAAATAAAGTTTTCCACATACTGTCATCTATCTCTCTTTCACCTAACTTATCCCAGATTTTCTGGGGATTATCTGAAAATGATTCACATTGTTAGTGAACAGTTTCTACATTGTTCTTGCCTTGGGTTAAGTCACTGAGAATGGTCTGAATTTGTGCTTTTTCAGCCTTATAAGTCAAGTAAGTCAAAGAAGATGATAGAAAACAACTCTCCCCGTAAGTGGCCGGATCAATCCTTTGAGAAGACATCTCTACCTAGGAAGTGTCTCTGGATTTTCTGACATCAAATTGCTGCCTCGCCTCAAGAAATTAGTGGGATGAATGTGAGCCAAATATCTAGAGATATTCTGAGAGGTTCTATAGCAAAATACCACTTAGTCATGTGGTCAGTTCTAAGGGCTTTTGATTGAAAGACAGAAACAGTTGTGCCCTTCATTATATATTATAATTCTTGGTTGTAAGACAAATATTTACCTGTTATTGCTAAGAGAGTGAAATTTCCATCTGCATTCCAATACCTTAAAAATTTTAGATTTTTATCACTTTTTTATCTTGTTTTTTTTCCTCATAAATATTGAAATATGTGATTGTGAAGAATGTGCTAGAACTTTGGTGTACTTGCTAAGAGAGCAAGATATCCTAGGGTGGTAGTTCAAAGGCAGGGTGTTGAGAAGCTGGACCAACATGACAAACAAAGGGACTTCTTAAGTGAGAAGCAGGGAGGAAATTACTGGGACTAACAAAAGCTTCAGTTTCCTAACAGGCCTGCAGAGGTGTTCAGTCTTTTGACTTTGCAATAGTATATCTACAAAACTCTGGCTTGAAAAATACACAATAAACTTAAAAGTATCACAACTCTTAAACTATTTTAAGGAAGCTTATGATTTTGTGTTGGGCAGCATCCACAGCTGTCCTTACGGAAATGCTGAGAGTTGAACACACCTGGCAGAATTTTCATTCAAAGTTTTCTTCTCTTCATGCAAAGATGCTAGAACTTACTTCCCTTGTTATAAAAGAGTTTAGGATTAACCTCATTAATTGAGATAATCATTATTTAGTGAGATAATTTGTTGATAAATGTGGTAAATTACAGAAAGTATTTAGCACAGAATCCTTGGCATATTATTAGCTCTCAACAATTGTTAGTTTCCTTTCTATTGCTAATCAAACAAAGCAGTTCCAAAGGCTTATCAGTAAATGATACTGGATTTGTGCTGTTATAGCAGCAAGAGTTACTTTCAAAGCGTTAACTTCTCCATTGCTCCTAAATGCTCTTTTGATCAGGAACAATCATCACTAATCCAACAAGACAGATTTTCCAACTTTGATGTGACTTTTATTTTAGACTAGGGATCATTCTTTGCTATGGTATTGACACAGGCAATAACTGAGGTTTTATTTTGTTGTTGTTGCTTTGTTTCTTTCTTACTATCCCTACCTTGTATTCACTGTGCGTCACAAGGAACACCCATGCCATTAGTGAGAATCAAATTTGTCTCCAAAGTTGTCAAAGATCCCTGTGGGATTGTGGGTAGAACTTAACTCTGGTTACACTAAGCGGAGGCCAAAATTTATAGTTGGGTAGTTAAATAGTTTTCCTAAGGATCTATTGTCATGATAAGACCCACAAAACATGTTCTGACTCCAATGTGCTTATGTGTCTGCTAGCATTACTTCAAGAGAGGGTTCTCCATATACACAGTGTGTGCTCACTGGCATAGCACTCCTGTCTAGCATCTCATCTATTCCTATTTCAAAGTATTCTAGAACTAATTTTGCATTATCGCTCATAAACTCACCAGACAGTATTTGTGTGTGGGGGGGACAGTTGATAGCTGGGTCGTCGCAGTAGCTCCCCTGTGAACCAACAGGTGCATTTGAGAGGAGATCTGAGTTCAGAATACAGACATGAGTTCAGACAGGGAGTGCCATGGTAAACAGCCTCCATTTCCCAACAAGGCTGAGCAACCCGCATTGCAAGTCATCACTGCCCAGGCTGTGTTTTATGTTTGGACTGTGAAGACCATCCCAGTCTCCAAGGAATAAACAATGTAGAAAGGCCCCCAAGTGCTTCTCACCCATGTGTTATTGTGAAATAGGAATAACACTGAGAGCCATGGTGAGCCAGATGTGTCTTTGTTTTGCTGCCCATCCTGGAGTCATTATCAAATTCCCAAACTCCAAGTTTCAGCCTTCTCCATGTGGAGCAACTGAACTTCTAGGAAGGTGTGAGAATGTTAATAGATTTTAATGCTGTTTCATTCTCTCCTGACTGTTGACATCGACTATTTCATGCTAAGCAACACTTTCTTCATTACTTCATAAATACATGAATATTTATTACCATGAGAGAAAACATACTACTGTTCACAGTGACTGCAGCTGAAAAAATGATAATAAACATGAGAGATTAACAGGACTCAAGAGAGTAAGCAGTTTAGGGACAGCGAACTCAGGCCTGTGGAATGTTAAAGCTGTCATCCAAAGAGGAACGAGAATGTTTCATACATGCAAGAGGATATTAGTTGGCATAAAAGAACCAAGGGGAGTTTTAGATTATTCTGTGTAATTACTGTGCAATTAACATTTTCATAAATATTCACACAAGAGTATTTGGAATAGAGTATTTACAGATATTGAGCATAAATACATACATGTGCACATTCACAAATACATTTAAAAGCTCAGAAAATATGGATATTTAGGAGTCATGGAAATATTTGTGTTTACAGAAAAGCATTAGGGCACTTGTTCTCAACCTGTGGGTCACAATTCCTTCAGGCGTCAAATAACCCTTTCACAGGGGTCACCTAGGACCATTGCAAAACACAAATCTTTACATTATGTTTGTAATAGTAACAAAATTACAATTATGAAGTAACAAATGCAAACAATTTTATGACGCGGGGCAGGGGGAGTTACCACAACATGAGGAACTGTAGTAAAGGATTGCAGCATTAAGAATGTTGAGAACCACTGCTCTAAGGGAAACTGGAATGTTAAATACACAGGGTTGGTCCTTCAATAAAAGGGATTGAATTTCTGTTCAAAAGGCTGGTGGTGGATGTGGTTAATAGTGTGGTCACCTTTGTGTTATCTGTGTGGCCAAGATCACATATGATCCTCCCCCAGACCCTGTGAGCTTCCTTTTCTCAGTTCATCTATAGAATCCACATTTATGGAAGGTGTTGCATGTATTTTAGTTTTGATGTAGTCATGTCTGAGCTTTATTTAGCTTACTTTATTCCTCAAGGAGATTTATATACGGATTACTATGCACACAAAATCACCAGGAAAGTTTTCATCAAATTGTGCTGTCTTAAGTTATACCTAAAATAGACTACTTGGCGTCAGATGTTTGAACCAACACTAGCTACTTAGTTGTGTTGAACTGAACTGACTTCTTGTGTCCCTCAGATCATTATGCTGCTGACTATGGTCACAGAAACCTCCACAGATATTCATTCACTTATTGGTTAAAATCTTACTAGGAACTTGCTGTTTTAACTCAGATTACCAAGTATAAGTGTGTGTGTGTGTTATGCATATATATGCATGTACATTGCATGTTTATGGTGTATGTACCTGTTCCCATCTGTGTTTATACCTGTGTGAGCATGTGAAGGGCAGAGTTGGATGTCTTCCTATATTTTCCCTCCTTATTTTTTTAGGCAAGGTCTCCACTGAGACTGGAGCTAGCTTTTTTGGCTGGATTGGTAGATCAGCAAGTCTGTCTGTATGCCAACCCTCATGATGCACCCTCTGTGCCTAGCTTTTATATGATCATGGCGATCTGAACCCAGGTTCTCAGAGTTGTACAACAAGCACTTTACCCACTGAGACATCTCCCCAGCTCAGATGTCTTCATTTTCTTCATCATCCAATAAAGAATGCTCGAGTTTTATCTGAGACTTCTGTAGCTATTAAGTTATTGTCCCCTTTAGCATCTTGGCCTTTACAGACTGTGATTAACCTAGTTGTGCTTCCACAGTGCCTAGTAAATTGCATGCATTAAGTACATGGTCAGGCAAATGAGGACTGAATGAATGAAGACAGTCATCCTCTTGACCTCAAATAATCCTCCTGACCTCAAGATAGGAATAATATGGTATAGTTTCATTGGGTGAAGCAACTTCTTTGTCAGGCTGTAGAAATAAATGCATCTTGAGTCCTTCAGCTTTTCTTCTGAGTACATCTGAGGTGACAGCCATCACTGTGAATGTTGCTCATTAATTCTGATACTCAACCAGCTAACATGATTTTTCTCCTCAGTGATCACAGTGTGCCACTAATTCACAGGACCTCTGGTACCACAAGGCATAGATGTTAACTAGGATTACTATTTTATGTCATGCATGCTTGGTGTAGATCCAAAAGTTTTGTATAACACAGATCCTGGTGCTGACTGCCACAGGCAGTGGGGGTGTCCCAGGTTATACGAGCTGGGTCCTGAATGATGAGTGAAAGTTGTGTAATATGAACATTGCAGTCAAGAAAAAGTCTTAAGATACTTTGTAAGGGGGAGTCGGTGATTGATTAGCATGACTGGGGTAAGGATGCCAGTAGTTTAAAGAGTACTTAGCAAGTGATGATAGAATCCATGTAATCTGAGAAGTACAAGTGAATGAATATCTCAGGCCTAGGTAGTTGAAAACCTAGACTCTTAGGAAGAAGAGAGGAGAGGTTGGTGTGTATAGGAGCTTCAACCTAAGTTGCAGAAATCTTCAAGGGTGGAATGCAGATACCCTGGGATGTGTCTGCTTGTTAATGCAGTACCAGGTCTGGCTGAGAGGCTATTCTGCATGCTGCTGCACTAGCAGTAAGCATCCGGTGTGGTCAGTATCCAACAGGTGTGTCAGCATCATTTTCTTTGTAGAGTTCACAGATGCTTTTGTGTTGCCCTCCTGAAGATAGGAGTGCTGTGGGATAATGCTCTTGTACACTGTAAAGANTTGTCACTCATATTAGTTTAATAAAACACTGATTGGATAATAGTCAGGGGGGAATATAAGTGGGGTGACCAGATTAAGAGACTTCTGGGAAGAGGAAAGGCAGAGATGCAGTCACCAGTCAGACACAGAGGTAGCAGGAGGAGAATGCATTACTCAGAAAAGGTATCAAGCCACATGGCTAATCATAGTCAAGAAATATGAGCAAATTTAAGTCATAAGAGCTAGTTAGTACTAAGCCTGAGCCATAGGCCAAACAGTTTATAATTAATATAAGCCTCTGTGTGTTTATTTTGGACTGAATGGCTGAAGGGTTGGGCATAACTAAAACTTCTGTCTACATAGGAACACTTTTTAACAGCTCTCTTTCCATCTTGGACTTAAAGGCAAAAGTTAACTTTGGATAATTTGCTGCTGGGTTAAGGTCAGAGATCTGCATTTTGTTATACAAATATTTGGTGAATTAAAATACTTCCAACAGTTGATATTTTTCAACTTGTAGATGAGAGTGGCAAGGTGGGTGATTGAGTGCCTGTGACATTAGTACAAGGTCAGGTGCCACCAAGTTCTAAATACATTCTCTGGCCTTCTGGGAGAAAAATCTGCCACTCCCAAGTCATTCCAGATGTTCATGCTATGCCTGAAATTAGAGCCACATTCATTTAGATTCAAGGTTATTACCTACGCACAGTGATGAGTAACATTTAAGTTTCTATCAATCATGGAGCTTTTTCTGCGTTTAAATGATTTTGACTTGTGGGAGTTGGGCTGAGAACAAGAAGTTGTCAGGTGGGTGGGACACAGAATTTACTCAGTTGGCAATACCTTATTGGATTAGTTTAGTTTGGTTCAATTTGTTAAATATGTACAGAGCATATACCATGAACAAAATGTGGTGCCATACCTCTGGCTTTGGAGATGGTATTCCCCAACTCCTGTCCCCATAAAGGTTTTGTTCCTTAAGATCAGAGATAATTATACAACTCACATGCGATTAAAAAAAGAGCCCTCTAAGGGCACAGAGGGTGGAGAGAATACAGGTATTTGTCTGATGATGGCCTTCAGGCTGCTGGAAAGGCTGTAAGTGACCATCACTTGCAGATGTCAAGATGTGGCCTTTGCTGAATTACATAGACCTCATAGTTGACTTGTTCATCTATAAAATAGGCAAATGAATTACTTAACATAAAATACTGAAATTTATAGTAAGCTTTTAAATGTTATTAGTTATCAGCAGAACTAAAATCAGAAATAAGGGCATTTTCATTTAATCTCTGGAGTAAACTCTGCGAGTTTTCCTGAAATTTTTCCTTCTCTTCACTAGAACATGTTTGACTGGAGAAATCTTTGTGACTGCTGTAGGCAGCTCCATGCATCTCTTGATTTATAGAAGAGGGTAGAACAAGGACCAGGGAAAAGAAGATGACATTGATTTATGTGGGTGAGAGAATTCTAAATTTCATGAGTCAAATACAACTCCCAAGGGCCTGGCAACGCCAGAAGCCTCTGTGAAACTCTTTGTAGCTCGTGTTTCCTACTGCACAGTGTTGTCTATGTCAGTCCAGTGGCCTGGTCTCGCAGCTACATTCCCACACATGCACTGAAAATCCCTCACTTTTCCATTCAGGCTGTGCATTAATCAAACTGCACATTGTAGGATGTGAATGATCATGAAATGAGAGATCTACGTATTGAATTGAATTTATCCAGAAAATCATGATGGGAAACAGCCCCTTATACTATTTCAGTAACTTGGAACATTAAATGGAATAGGTTAAGTAATGCTGAGGATTTTGAATACTTTCCATTTGCTCTGCCTTCAAATTAAGTACTCATATTTTTGTCATGACTTAAAAGTGACACATGTCTGGGGGAATGCTCCATGCTCCCTTTGTCCTGAAAGCCAAATGAAAATGTATCATCGACCATGTTGATAGCTTTATATATAGGTATTGGACACTGTTAAAATATTGATTTCAGACAGCCAGAATTCAGAAAGCAAGAGCACTTCCTGAGCAGGTAGCACATTCTGTTTGAGCCACTAGGAGGTGTGTGTGCAAAAAGAAACTACAGCTCCTTGCTTGGCTGCTTAAATGTGTCTATTATGTGAACACAGGAAGACCAGATATGATCCACAGTGGCTCACTCAGGACAAAAGAGACGCCAAAAACCCAAATCAATGTCCACATCTACTCCAAGCGGCTTTCTGGAGAAATACAGTTTGCAATTTGTAAACAAGGGTTGGGATTGGGTGGGGAGTCCCCTTGCCTCTTTTGTTTTGGTTAGTGGACATCCTTTTGAAACTTGCTCCTTTCATCACTTCTTCCTTTCATAGATTCTGCAGGAGACCCTCTGGCCTTTAAGGCTATTTCCTCTCCCAGTCTAGTTACAAATCTGAGAACAGGAAGTATTTACCCAGCGTTGTCATTTTGTGATACTAACACCCACCACTCCTGAACACTCAGGTTTGCTGCCTCTCAAAGAACTCTGCCAGCATTAAGTCATTGTTTTTTAATGTGGCATTGGCTGAACTTGTTCCTAAAGAGTGAATGTATAGGGACACATATAGCAAGCATTGTGGCCATTTCAGAGGACTAAGAACACCTTCAATGCCACACAAGTCTTCAGAAGTCATGGATTACAGACTTCTGTTCTCAATATCACAAGACCTGAGGGTTCTAAGCTGAATCTTTAAGGAGAATAGGAATGCCTAAGACCATCTAAGTCCTTTTCACAGTTATCTGCTACCTGCCATTTGAAGAGCAGGTGTTCTAACAAACTGATTATACACTGGACATATGCACAGTTTCCTCCAGATGGTCATCTGGGAAGTGATAAAATATTTTCACAAAAGAGAAATATATTATGATTAAAGGAATTGTTAAAAGTCTGTTTTCTTCCTCCATCTGGGTATGGACAGGAGGTAAACCCCCAGTCTCTGTGCTACCAAATTTCTTCTTATTAAACAATGGAGCTTTGATGTTGTGACTCCATAAGATATTTCTAAAAACATGGCATCCTCTGTCCTGATAATCTGTACATATTTTCACTAAAAGTCTCTGTGAAGTAGGAATGTGGGAGCTTTCTCCCTTCTCTCAACTGAGGACTCTGAGATGTGAAAGATAGTTTATGATCTGGAAAGCCACCACAGTGAGCTATAAAGATATGTGTTCTAAATACATAGCTGTAGGTCCAAGCCCCTGGTCTCCTACTGGAACATGAATGTGACTCTTGGCTGATACATGCATGCAAGATAAGAAGAAGAATCTGTAGCAAGAGTAAGACACTCACAAGTTAGTGTAATGTAACCTGAGTTGTATCTTTAACTACACAACTCTTTCTTTGCTCTTTCTATAAGCTTAGTCAAAGAGCAACTTACACAAATTGTCCTTAAGAGATATGAAAGCTAAAGAATTCTGCTCAGGGCCTAGCAGATAGCAGATTATTTTGCTGTCAATGGAGAGATGGTTCTCAGTGATCAGATGTCTTCTGCATCTTTGTGTTTGCATTAGAGGAGCAGGCTAGATGCCAGAGCAAGCTTACCAAGAACTGTGAAGTCTATGTTCTAACCTTTCTAATGTGAGAGACATTGTACTATGCTGAGATGTTTCTCCTTATGTGTAAGAATCTTGGCACTGTATCAATGAATAGAATAATGGAGTGAAAATTGTACATTATCATGTGACTTTTTAGTAAAAACAGCAAAGTCAAGAAAATCTATTAAAATCATTATCCATTGACTTTGCCAGCTAGAAGTTCCCATCTCAGCTTCTTGGACTAGGAGTCTACTTGTTCTTCCTTGCATTTGGCAATGATGTCTTGAGCATATGGAGTTGATACATTAGATTTATGTGTATTTTAAAGACACTGAGTCCTCCTCACTTTAAATCTCTCTGCTTAGGGGTCAACCTACTGTAAAGCTACTTTTAGTTTCATAGTGGTCCGATGACACAGTTCTCTTCCGTGTTTTCAGGTCTAAGGGAACTATGTAACATGAGCTCCTTGTTAACACCTATATGCACCAGTGTGGGACTTACACTTCAATAGAAGGTCATCAAAACGTATTTCCTGAGCTAGTTGCTTATCCCATAGGGCCCTTGCTTATAAACCAGAGCTGCATTTGACACTCTTTTCAATTTAAGTATGATATTACACTCAACCCAGCCTGTATGATGTGAAAGAATACTGGGGTTCTATGCTTAAGGTTAATAGAGGCTTTGTATCCTACTGTCCCACCTTTGTTGTAGAAAGGGATCTACTGATAGCCACATAAAATATTACATAGGAGAATCTGCATTGTCCATGAGTGTTGTAGGAGGCTGCTTGTTTGTTCCCACCTGCTCAGCCCTGAAATAACCATACAGAAACTGTATTAATTAAATCACTGCTTGGCCTATTAGCTCTAGATTCTTATTGGCTAGCTCTTACATCTTGAATTAGCCCATTTCTAGTCATCTGTGTATCGCCATGTGGCTGTGGCTTACCAGCAAGGTTCTGGTACATCTGTCCCCATTGACAGCAGCATGGCTTCTCCTGACTCTGACTTCTTTCTCCCAGCATTCAGTTTAGTTTTTCCTACCTGGGTCTATTCTACCCTATCACAGGCCAAAGCAGTTCATTCATTAACCAATAAAAGCAACAAACAGACAAAAGTACTTCCTACACCACACAAGTACCTCTGTGTGTGATTGCTAGAGAGAGAAAGGGGAGACAGAGATAGAAACAGAAACATAGAGAGACAGAAAGAAAGAGAAAGATGGAGACAAACACACATAGAATATATAAACACACATGAATATATAAACATATGTGCATATTTGTCTCCTTTAAGGAGTGGTCATTTCCAGGACCCAGATGGCCATGATTCTTTGAACAGCAAAGCACAGATGCAGCTTTGTCCTGATCCACTAACATCTCCTCAGATGTGTTTCTGTGAATCCTCTTCTGTTACCTTCTCCTTTGTATATGTCCTCCAATATCTTAGGAGTCTGGGACTACTGGAGGTACTGTGTGGTAGTGATAGGGGAGCGCAGGCCTGCTTTTCGTCCCGCCCTGCTCCCGCATGGCTAGCTTATACCCCGAA
>LOJH01022738.1:1935-12974 GCA_001685095.1 Ellobius talpinus
TGTGTGTGTGTGTGTGTGTGTGTGTGTGTGTGTAGGTCAGAGGACAACTTGCAGAAGTCATTCTCTCCTTCCACACATGGGTCCCAAATGGATCAAACTGTGGTTGTCAGGTTGCTCAGAATCATCTTGTACCCACTGAGATAACTTGCCAGCACCATGGTGTTTTTAACTCTGAAATTTGTTGTTGTTTTCTAGTTTGGATGCCTTATCTGAAGAAGGGATGAGAGTACTATTTCTTCCACTATTACTGTATGAGTACCTGTCTGGCTTTTTATGCTTATTAGTGTTTTCTTTTAATTGGAAGCCCCGATATTTGATCCATATTATTAACATTTGGTATAGTCCCCTTCATTAATATATAGTGGCCTTCAAATTTTTCTGATTAATTTTGGTTTGAAGTCTACTTTGTCAAATATCCGAGTAGATATTTGATTATTTTATTCTAAATTTTTTTCAGCTTCAGCCTACTTGATTAAAAATTGGCTTCCAGACCAGGGAGTGGTGGCACATGCCTTTAATCCCTAGCACTTGGGAGGCAGAGGCAGGTGGATCTCTATGAGTTCGAGGCCAGCCTGGTCTACAAGAGCGAGTTCCAGGACAGCTAGGGCTACACAGAGGAACCCTGTCTCGAAAAACAAACAAACAAAAAATTGACTTCCATCCTTTATGCTCAGTTGTTTGTGGGTCTTTGTTGGTGAGGTGTGTTTCTTGGGTCTTGTTTTTGAGATGCCAGCTTGCATCTTCTTACCTGCAAGTTGAGGACATTTACAGTTAAAGCTTTATTGAGAGATATTTGCTAATTCCTGTAATGATGTTGGTTTTTCTGGCTGGCTGGATTCTTATTTGTTCTTAACTCTTGCCCTAATACTATCAGGAGTTTTCTGGTGTACCACGCTGGGGATGATGAAACCCTCCCTAGCTCTTCTTCTCTGATCATACAGTTCTATCACAGAGTGCTTACCTTCCTAGGATCTCATAATTGGGGCTGTTTCTTGATCCTCTGTGCAGGTTCCTTTAAAGTATCATCTGGAGTGCTGTCATGGTGGTCACAGGTTGCCTTTGTCTGGGCTTGTCTTGAAATGCCTTCATTTCTCTATATTCCTCTATATAGCACTCCTGATGGGCACTTACTTATTTTCAGGGCTTGAAACACATTGTTCTATGCTTGGCTTTGCTGATCAGAGAGAGATCTGGTGTTGCTGGAGCATACTTCCCTTTGTCTATGAGCTGACACTTTTTTCTTATAGTTTTTAATATTGTTTCTTTGTCTTGTAATTTTAATGTTTTGTTTTTTATTTGGTTATTATTTTTGCATTGTTGATTATTTTTAAAACAAAGTCACATGCAGACCAGGTTATGTATTCTTCCTCCCCCCTCACCCCCCGCCCTTTCATTTTTCAAGACAGAGTTACACAGAGAAACCCTGGCCTGGAACTCACAGAAATCCTCCTGCCTCTGCCTCTTGAGTGCTGGAATTAAAGGCGTGCGCCACCACTGCCCTGCTATGTATTCTGTTTTGTTTTGAGGCAGAATCTCACTCTAGAACTTAGGCTGGTGAAGAACTCACTGGACTAGTGTCAAACTCCTGAATTCTGGGATTACTGGTTAAAGCCACCAGTACCTGAGTACACCAGTACTCAGGCTTTATGTTTGGGCAATTTTAAATTATATTTTATTTACTTAGTTCTCTTTCTCTCTGTGTGTGTGTGTGTGTGTGTGTGTTGTGTATACAGTGCATGTGTAGCAGTCAGAGGACAATTCACAGGAATTGATTCTCTATTTACTACACGGGTCCCAGGAGTTGTCAGACTTGGTAATAAGGTAGCCTGCTGAACCAGGCTATGTGTGTTTGGCATTTAGCTGTATCATGTCATCAAGAGATGCTTCTGTGGTCATATCTATTTAGAGTTCAAAATACTCCTTGTGTTTGGGTGTCTGTTTCTTTCTCTACACTGGGAAATAGTCTGTTGTGGTTTCCTTAAATAGATTCTTTAGGCCTTCAGTTTGTATCTCAGCTGCTCCTCCTACCTGTGGATCTTAAATTTAGTTTCTTGATTGTATCCTAAAGTTCTTGGATGTTTTGGTCCTGGACAGATTTTCTTTTTCTTGTTTGATTCTTTTTTTATGGATCTGGGGTTAGAATCCAAGGCCTTGACCGTGCAAGCTGCATCCCTGCATCTTCAAGCTGCATCCCTGTCCTCACCACACTTTTAAATTTGAGATGGACTTTTATTAATTGCCCAGGCTGACCTTGAACTTGTGACCCTCTTGCCTGAACCTCCCAAGTAGCTATGATTATTGCCTTGCACCACCAGGCCTGACTATTTTTTTTATTGCTGTTTGAATGTACTGTTTCCTTAACTTTGCTCTTCATATCTGGTGTTCTTCCTTCCTGGTCGTCTGAATGATGTGTCCAGTTTTTCATTTCTATACCTTTTTAAAATTTGTTCACTGACTTTCTCTTCCATGTTGCTGACTTTCTTGTTTGTTCTGCTACCCACTTACTTGTTCTGTGTGCTGGCTTTCCCCTCCAAGTCCTTAACTAATTTCCTTACTCATCTGCTTGTTTGTAACCTCTTGAGGGTCACTTATCATTTTCACTCCTAAATTTTGAAATCTTTATTTAACGTTTAACTCATTTCAGTGTCTTTGAGGTCGTTAGTTGAGGAGTTAGCATTTTGGGGTGATGTCATTTCTATATTTCTTGTGTTTTGGTATTTGCTTATCTCTGCTAGTTTCATTTGGGGGCCATCTTAGAGAGCAGTTGGCTTTTGAGGGTTCAGGCCCCTGTGCCACGCAGGAAAAGCAAACTGCTTTGTCTCCTGCCCCCGACAGAAGCTTCAGGTGGAGCTGTGTCTGACTTGACTTTCTTCCTCTCCCGGCTTTGCCTTTCACTCTCGCTGTAATGCTGGCCATCCTACCCCTCCTTTTGGAGTTTCTGAAGCTCTTCTCCTCTTTCTGTCTTTGGAACAGAGTCTGTCTTTCCTTATTCTGATACTTCTCCTTTCGCGGATCGCACAGAGGCATTGTCTAGTCTGCCACCTTACCTAGAAGTTGTAATAGGGTTCTAGTTTATTTTCTTGTTGCTAAGTTACAAAAATTGTTTCTTCTTTATTGTATTTTCTTTTTCCTCTCCCTTCTTCCCTCCTTTGCTCCCTTCCTTGCTTTCTTTTTCTGAGATAGGATCTTACTATGTAGCCCAGGCTAAACTTGCCATCCCCTGACTCAGAATCTTGGATGTTACAATTTCAGGCACATACCATAGTACCCAGTTCAAAAGCTTTTATATCTTCTAATATTGACCCTTTATTATATATATATAAAATCATATATATATGTAATTAGAAATACCCTCTTCTGTTCCGAGTTGTCTGTTCATTCTCTTAACAGTAATTTCATACACAAAAGTTTTTTGTTTTTGTTTATTGAGACAGAGTTTCTTTGTGTAGTCTTGGCTATACTGGAACTAACTCTGTAGAACAGGCTGGTCTTGAATTCACAGAGATCCACCTACCTCTGCTTCCAGAGTGCTGAGATTAAAGGTATACGTCACAACCACCCAGCCAAAAACTTTAACTTGGATGAAATCTAATCTTTCTTTCCTCTTGTTATATTTGCCATAATAGTCTAGAAAAAAAATCATTGCCAAAGACAACATGATGAAGGGGTTTTGTTCTTTCTTTCCTTTTCTTTTCCTTTCCTCCCTTCTTTCTTTCTTTCCTTCTTCTCTTCCCCCCCCCCTTGAGCTTTTGCCTCCACCTTCTGAGTACAGGAACTATTGGGATTATCGCATAGGGCACAACATTCTGCTTCTATCTATGGTGCTTGAGATCAAACTTAGGACCCTCTACATCAGGCGAGCACTCCACCAGCAGAGCTGTGTCCTAGCCTCCATTATCTTTGCTTAGAAGAATCCTACAGTTTTAGTTCACAAATTCAGGTCTTTATATCAGCTTTTCCTTGAGATGTTGTCTTGGGAACCCTGGTTCACCTGGTACTCATTGTGCAGCTCAAGTTCTCCTTGAACTCATAGCAGTCCTCCTGCCTCAGCCTCCTGAGTTCTGGGATCACAAATATGTGCTAGCATGACTCTCCTTGCTCTGTTTTGGGTTCACTTTTGCACATAGTGTATAGGCTTATTTTCATCCTTTTGTGGAAAGATATTTTAAACCTGCTTTTTCTAGCACTAATTAATTAATTAATTCCTATCTATCTAATGGTCTTAGCCCCCTTGTCAAAAATCAGCTTAGCAGGAGCTGGAGAGGGAGCTCAGCAGCTAAAAGCACTGGCTGCTCTTCCAGAGGACCCAGGTTTGATTCCCAGCACCCACAGGGTGGCTCACAACCCTCTGTAACTCCAGTTTCAGGGTATCAAGTGGAGGATAGGCAAAAACAGGTGCATAGACATACCATATGCCATACACACAAATACACACAAAATAAAACAAACAAATCCTTTAAATGATTTTTTGAAATCAGTTTACCATGCCTAAGGAATTGTGAGCTCTGTTGGCTGTCACTGGGCTACGATTGCTCGGTCCATCTTGAGAAGTATACATGTGGTCTCTCCTGACTTGTTCTTCTGGGACACAGAGGGCTTTCTATGTCACGTAGACCTGAACTTGAATGCTGTGAAGGGAGGAACACTTTCTGAGAGCCCTGTTTCCAGGCAGGCATTTAAAAGATTAGGGTTGAGCAAGCACTTCTTTCTGTTTTGAACTCATTCTCTCACTATCTTGGGCACAATAACTTTTCTCCTTGAGTTGCTGAACTCAGAGAGCCTGTGGCGTGCTGTGTTGAAATCCTTGGGATTCGGAACCAGAGTAATTGTGTGTTTAGGTTTGGGCTTGTAAGAAAAAATTGCGACGAATTAATTGTTTATCGAGCACAATTTATGTGAGGTGTTGTAACCCACAATTTAAGGTGACTTTCCAGCTACTTAGAAAGGGATACGTGTCAAGGAATGAGTTAGCGATGACTTGGAGATGGAATTCTGATTCGGAGGTGACGGTGAAGAATGGTAGGTATTAAAGCAAAGGCCGGAATGAGTAGGCACTGAGAACAGTGTAGCCAGTCTGACTCCATGAGAGGGTGTGGGGGTGCACTAGTGTATGGGTGTGGTGTGACCAAACAGAGGACTCAGAAACAATCAGGCAAAGGAATGTGTGCCAACATTGGCAGATAGTAGCAAACCCTTAAAATGTCCTAAGTGTTATTTATTTATTTATTTAAAGGCAACTCTCATGTAGGCCATCCGGTCCGAATGGCGTGTAGCTGAGGCTGCCCTTGAACTCCTGGCTGTATCGCCCACACACAGAGATCACAAACACTCAATGGCAGTGATCAGTTTTGTTTAACGGAGAAAGGGGTACTCACTGTTCTGCAGAGTGTGGTCCAGAGGGAACACAGGATTAACTATGAGACAGGAAACTGGGTCGGGGGGCTTCTCTGGAACGGAAAGTTCTAGATCTTTATGACGGGTCTGAGTTCTGACTAGAGTCTACTACTGTCAGGGCATGAGATGGACTTAAAATTCCCGAGATCCTACCTAAATGCAGAGTGGCCCACTAACCTTTCATGCTAATGGCATGACATTTCCATGCTTGGTTCTCGCTTGGGTTTGGCACGTCCCCAGCATGCCAAGCTTCTCAGCTACAGGCAGGACTATAATCTTAGTTCCTTTGCTATCACAAAGGTCAAGTTTCCTAAAGATCTTGGTAGATCAGCTGAAATTTGCCTCTGTTGGTGAAAGTAGAGGAACACTGGGCACATTGCAGACGACCTGGGTCTCTTCCCAACTACGCCCCTCCCCCAAGCCTAGCAAGGTCTCAGTCCTTCCCACAACAGTTGAGATTAACTGTGACTCATGCCAGCTGCTTCAGCTGCTCTGTCCCAGACTGGGACGCCAGGCCTTACCACTTAATATTTTGGGGTCACAGGAAAGAGAGAAGCAGGAAGTCATTTGTGGGCTTGAATCAGAACCTGGGGTGCTGCACCGACCACAATGAGCATTCCAGGGTGCAGAGTGCAGAGCCCTGTGAGCCAGGAGGCCTGTTTCTACTATGGTCATAGTCTGGCTGGCTTTCACCCTCCCTGCCCTGCCAGGGCACTCTTGACATTGGAATCTCCTCAGATGGCCACTGTGTTTGGTTTTCAACCAGGAAAACAAAGAAGGGAGATTTGTTCTCCTGTTGTCTTTCGCTGGACAGAACCTCTGATTCTATTTGCTGGTTGTACTTGATCTGGACATCTACGTCTGGACATAACTTTAATCTCTGAGAACACACAGAAGTCTGTACTGAATCCTTTTCTGTATCCTGCCTAAGATCTGTCTTCATCCCCCTCTTGTCCCTTTAATCGATGATTAATTCTGCAGCCTGCTAATATTCCACCCACAAATTGCTATTTCAGCCGACCTTCCCGAACACTTGAGCATCCTTGCCACATATCTTGTGTTTCCTCAGGATCTGGTTATGCTCTCGTCTGTGTGCCTTTCTGGAATGACTATGAGGCAGTGAAAAATAAAAAAATCTTTAATTTTCAAGGCCATGCCATGAACTCGGCCCCCATAAGAATAGTGCACAAAACAGTGCACACTTAACTTCAGTCTTTCAAGAGTTTCAGATAAAATTTCTTGAAATCTTTTGTTCTTTGTTCTTCATTCAGTTTCTCGTTTTGTTGTCATTTTTATCTCCTTTTCTTACCAGTAGCTGAAATAGAATGAAGAACAAGAAAGGGGGCCGTGAACAGAATGTTTAAAAACCCAGAACACACACATAAAAGCACACACACATACATACACACACATGCACACCACACATGTGCATGCACACACATCACACACACAGGCACACCACACCCATGCAAACACACATAAGCACACCACACACATGCAAGCACACACACATACATACACACACGCACGACACAAACACATGCATGCGTGTGCGCGCGCGCACACACACACGCACACATTTGCATTTCTCTTTTCAGGTGAGTAACTTCCTAGATGCCTGTGCATGCCCAGAACATCCCCCAGAAGGCTATTAGAGACAGCCCACCACCCAACGGAGGTGTAAGGGATGGGCTTCTGCATTGTTTTGGTTTTGTTTTGTTTTGTTTCTCTAAACCTTTGTCCAGAGAACATCCTGTACTGTCATTTCCAAATTGCTGGTTTAGAAATAGAACCAGAACCAGTAGGCTGGGTCCAGAGGCTGAGACAGGGGTTGTTGTTGAGGCCACCTGCACAACCCTTCTAGTCAGCAACCATCTCTCCTTCGCTTCCAGGACCCAAGGCCTTGACTCCTACCTCAGCCAGTAGGAAAGGAAATTTATTTATTTATTGATTGATTGATTAATTGATTGATTGATTGATTTTTGGGATTTATTTTTGCTTGATGTTTCTCTTTGAGACAGGGACTCACTTGCAGACAGACTAGGATGGCCTTGAACTAGTGATCCTCCTTCCCAGTCTCCCGAGCATTGGGGTCTCAAGTCTGTTCTGTCATACCTGGATTTTTAAATGTTTCAGAGGCACCTTAGATCTTAATTGGCACGTATCTCAGAAGTTCCTTTTTCTCCTCCACAACCCATCCCTTCCTCCTTCCCTGTATACTTGGGTAAGTGGACCAGACTCCCAGTGCTGGGGCGTGGTGAGGCTGAGCCAGGGACTCTCTGGGGAGCCTGAACCTACAGGCGACTGTAGCCCTGCAGGGATGGAGGAAGGGAGGGAGGGCAGTCTCAGGAAGCCTTCATTCTTCAGCCAGTATTTAGAAGCTGCTTTCTAGCTTGGAGTAAGCGGTGGCCTTCTCTGCCTATAATTATAACTGAGGACTCCTTTTTCCTAAACTCTGCTTCAGATGTTTACCGCTTTCTTTTAAAATGGATGGGGTAGGGAAGGAAGGGAAAAAGGAGGGAGGTAAGGAAGAAAGGGGGGAAGTAAAGGAAAGAGAAAAAGAAGAAATAAAAGGGAAGAGAAGGGATAAAAGGGAAGAGCTAGGCAGCTAAAGGTGGACATCCCAAAGGTGGACGTCCCAAAGGTGTGTGTCCCAAAGGTGGATGTCCCAATGGTGGACATCCCAAAGGTGGATATCCCAAAGATAGGAGTCCCAAAGGTGGGCGTCCCAAAGGTGGATGTCCCAAAGGTGGATGTCCCAAAGGTGGACATCCCAAAGGTGGACATCCCAAAGGTGGACGTCCCAAAGGTGGATGTCCCAAAGGTGGATGTCCCAAAGGTGGATGTCCCAAAGGTGGATGTCCCAAAGGTGGACGTCCCAAAGGTGGATGTCCCAAAAGTGGGCATCCCAAAGGTGGGCATCCCAGATAATTCTTCTGGGGGAACTGGGAGTGGGTTGAGAAAGTTCTTTCTGTCTTGGGCCTAACCTGAAGTCATCAGTCTTGAGTAAAACATGGAGTCCTCCAAGATGGGACTCCAGGCTTATGTCTCTGTGCTCTTTCCATCAGCCCCTTCTGCTGCCATGTAAGGGACAACATCACAAAGAGTCTTCCCTTTCCTTCAGATCTCAGGGTGTTGGGTCCCTAGAGGACAGGCCTTCGCACCCCTTGTGTCCTGCTTACCTCTGGTGTGAACTCAGCCAGACCCCGATCTTTAGTCTCAGCTTTCTCCCAGGTAGCATCATAGTATCAGGAGCAGGCATAGCAGCAGCCCTACCCCATAGGCTGGCTGCGAGGATAAAGTGTGGGACAGGGGCATGAGGGATGGGGTAGGGACCGGTCCTCACTGGGTGAGAGAGGAGACAGAGATTCCTCATAGACATTCTTGGTTGATGTACAAAAAGGAGGAAAGGATGGTGCTGGGCTCGGTCACAGAGCATTTGCCCTGGGTCTATCCCCAGCTACAAAAAAACCCCAAAATGTAAATTATTATAGTATGCATGAGCACATGCAAGCACATGTTTATATGCTATGACACACATGTAGAGGTCAGAGGACAACTTTATGGTATTGGTTCTTGTCTACTCTTTTTTTTTTCTCTGAGACAGGGTCTCTCTTTCTGTAGCCCTGCCTAGCCTGGAACTCGCCATATAAACTAGTGTGGTACTTGAACTCACAGAGATCCACCCAGCTCTGCCTCTTTAATGTTGGAATTAAAGGCTTGCACACTGTGCTCTCTTTCTACTTTTGTATGTGTCCCCAGGATTAAACTCAGGTTGTCAGTCTTGCACAAAAAGAGCTTTGCCCACTGAGCCATCTTGTCAGCCCAATAAAAATTTTTGAGACAGCATCTCATATAACCAAGGCTGGCCTCAAACCCCTATGTAGTTGAGGCTAGCCTTGAACTACTGATCTTCCTGCCTCGACTTCACAAGCATGCATCTCCCTGCCCAGCAAAAAAGTTGATTTTTTTCCCAAGGGGAAAACATCTACACCTCATTTTCTCCTTGAATGTGTTTTGCTCTTGTTAGTTGGCTGTCCTGGGACCTAGGCACTCAGGCATGTTGGAAATCTCCAGCCCCCATCACTTTTGTTAAAGTAAGCCGTGGCACAGAGGCGTGTTTGAGGATTCCCCATGTAGTCCCTTTTCCACCGAGAGCAGTGTCTCAGCCCAGCCTAGTGGTCTGAAGGGCTGAGGAGGGATCACACAGCCTCTGACACATGGTCATAATTGGAAGACTCTCGAGCTCCCTGTCTGCTCTGACTAATGCTCTCACTGCAGGCCTCCTAAGAGGACAGATGGGATGTGGTGACCCTGCTGGCTGAGACTGAAAGCTCAAGGGTTCCTATCTCTGGGCCCACAGTTGGTGCAGACAATTATGTCTACCTCCATCCCTGTCCTCCTGGCCCTGTTCTTAGGGCCCAGGCTCTGGCACATGGGTGCACATGTGCCATGCCTGTAATGCCTCTTTACCATCTTGAACTTGCAACTTTTCTAAGCTTCTGTAATCTGAATCCTCTTACCCAAGTCTGTTGATGCACACCACAGTGTCACCTCCTCCTGAAGCCTTCCCTGACTGTACAGCCCATATTGCTGTGGTCCTAAGTCTCCTGGTCATCTATTGATTTAGAAATTAGAGATGGAATCCATTATAATCTCAAAAAGTGAACACTTGCTTTATTGTAGGACACAAGGGGAGTGCTGGGAGATTTACAAGAGCAAAATCAGAGCTGGGCATTGTGGTGGACACCTGTGATCGCAGCAGGAGGATTGCTTCCAGTTCAAAGCCAGCCTGGGCTACATAACAAGCTCTGGTGGAACCTGAGATACAGATTAATATCCTATACCACTACCCCCATGCCCTCCTAAGAAGAAAACCAAAGGCAGAAAGACAAGAAGACAGGAAAACAGAAAGAGAGAGAGAAAGAGAGAAAGAGAGGGAGGAAAGAAGGCAGGCAGGCAAGCAGCTGCATGTGGCTGTTGAGGAGGGACAGTAACATGTAATGTTATAATCTTTAGGACAGATTCGTTTGCTGTATCTCCACCAGACCCAGAGATAAAATTCAGATTGTAATAGTTCTGTAGTCATGGATATTATTCAGAAAAATGGAGACAGGGTCCAAAGGTAATTATGAAGGAGGGGCTCCACCGTCAGTTGCTTCTGAGCTTGCTATTGGCAAGCTGTCTCCTTTTAAAACTTAAACAACCTTGTATACATGTGCATTATAAAATAACTAAGATAAAAAACATATTCCAAGAAGAGTAATTTTAGATTTGGAGTCTTTGTTTATAGGATTATTAAGATCAATATTTATATTTATAGATAAAATGTTTTTATAATACATAATGTGTTACATAACTGACAGATCCAGCATGATAAAATACTAGTAGAAAAACAAAAAGAGATGGGTGGTAGTGGCTCATGCCTTAATGCTAGCTAGCACTCAGAGGCAAGCGGATCTCTGTGACTTCGAGACCAGCCTGGTCTACAGAGCAAGTTCCAGGGCAACTAGGACTATACAGAAAACCTTGAATGCCTTGACTAAAAGGTCCTGCAGCAGGGAAATGGGGCTGTCTGAGGATTCTCACTTAGAGGCGAGAGAGAGAGAGAGAGAGAGAGAGAGAGAGAGAGAGAGAGAGAGAGA
>LOJH01022739.1:0-18314 GCA_001685095.1 Ellobius talpinus
GGCTGAGAGCAAGCCAGTAAGCAGGTCCCCTCCATAGCCTCTACATCAGCTCCTGACTCTGGGTTCCTGCTCTGTTTGAGTTCTTGTCCTCACTTCCTTCAGTGTTCAGTGATCAACAGTGATGTGGAAGCATGAGGCTAATAAGCCCTTTCCTTGCCCAGTTGCTTTGGTCATGGTGTTCCATCACATCAGTAGAAAAATAACCAAGACAGAAAGGAACAGAGAAAATAAGCAACAAGAAAAAAAGCATATGGATGTAGCCAGGCTGTGGCCTCTATAAGCCACAGGTAAGGCAGACAGAACCCCGCACAGAGAAGCACCAGTCACCTTTGAGTTAAGGGCCACCCATGTGATCTAAGTAAGACCATGGCTGACTCACTACCCCAATCCTCCCTCCGATATTCTCTCCATCCGCCCAGGGTTCCTCTCTCCACTCATCTCATGACTAAATGAACATTTCCTGGCTGTCCCACAGAACGCTCCCCTTTCTGGGCTGTTTTCACCCATCTGGAGCAGCACAGTTCCATGAGATTTCTACCAGGGGTTGGGCAGCCTGGGGACAGTGTCGAGCAGGTGGCTGAGCCTGGGCAATGGCTCCAAAGGGGGCAAGATATCACTGTATCCCACACAATAAAATCTGAGCAGATCCTCTCAGAATGAGCCAATTCTCATCAGCAGTGAGCAGGGGTGGGAGAGTGTAGAGAGCGTACAGACGGCGTGGGATGAAGCGTTTAAAACCAGCACTCGGCAACTGATAGCAAAGCCCACTAAAGTGAATTTCCCCTGGTTCCTTCTTTTACCTTTTTCTTTCATTCATGCACACACCCAGTGTACATTTATTGAATATTAAATGCCACCCCAGAACTCAAGTCATAGAGAATAACTGAAATTGGAGTGCTGCTGGAAGCCGTACTCCTCCGAATTCCTTAATGCCTATTTCTTTCTCCCTTCTGGCAGGGAGAAATCATAAATCATAAACCTACTTCTGGAATCTCTCATATATTCCAAAGACAGCATCTCTGCTGGGCTACATGGAGGATGTAATGAATGTTAAAATATGAAGTGAGTTTCAGATTGAGAGCATTTGGTGATGCGGTTAGGTAGGGTAGCCATCTGCAGCTGACGGGTGCAGAGTCTGCTGTGAGTGAGCTATGAAGAACACAGCCTGGGAAACCGTGGGAAATGTCCAGGAGAGGAAGTTGTATGTCCTGATCAACATAAAAGGTTCAAGATGCAGATCCAAAAAAAGAACACAAACTGTGTCCCAGTACTGGGCTCTCTGCTGATTTGTGAAGGACAGCCTAACTTTTTATACAGTGAACTCTCTCATACACGGTCAGTCTTCAGATCTGTCAAGTAAACCAGGCAAGGAACTATCAATGCCCCCATGACATAAATCATAAGGAGCTTGTTTGCAACTAAGGGAAAAGAAAAAAATGAGCACTCTAAACTGATCAAGATTAAGATTTTATTAGAGACGATTAGGTTTTCAAGATTGTGTGTGTGTGTTTGTGTGTGTGTGTGTTGGGGGTAAGTAAGATGGGTTAGTGGGTAAAAAAAGTGTGCCGCCAAGCCTGATGACCTGAGTTTAATCCCCAAGAACTACAGGGTGGACTGAGACACTGAGCTCTGAAAGTGGTCCTATCACAGACACACAGACACACACACAATTAAATAAATGTAATTTTTAAAAGTTTTAAAAAATAAATAAATAAATAAATATAAATAAATAAATAAAAGTTTTAAAAAACTGCATTTCCCCATGCCCTGACATTTGGGACTGAGATTTATACCTGTTACAATACTTTTATATATTAATGTATATGGCTTCTTTTTCTTTTCAGTTTTTTTTGAGACAAGGTATAATGTAGCCCAGACTAGCCTTGAGCTCACCATGTATTCAAGGATGATCCTAAATTCCTGACGTCTTGTCTCCCCCTCCCGACTGCTCCCCCATACCTAGTGCTCCTGCAAGCAGTTCAGTTGGTCTCTGTAGAAACTCCATGAGGGAAAGAGCGATAGGTGCCATCATTACAAATTTTTGAGAGAAAACAGACCAAACCTGAAGGTTATACAACATGGGGCCATCTAGGTCAAGCCCGAAAGAGTATCCCCTCCCTCCTAGTTAATCCCTCCTTTTTCTCTTCTCAGTCACTTCCTCTGGAACCCCGCCCAGCTCCCTTCTTCTGCGTCTCTGCTTATGTTTTGCTTTATTTTATCTTCTTACCAAGGGTCTCTCTGTTGTAAATGTAGGAAGTCATGTCTGTGAGCCATTTTGGAACCCTAGGGTCACTGCCTAGAGGGAGGACAGGATGCACTAGGGCACTATGGGCGGGAGAAGCAATAAAGCTAATTATGGGCACAAAAGAAATAGCGAACCTGCCCTTCATTCTATCCACTGTCTGTGTCCGAGGAGACTCATTCTGGCATGGAGACCATGACGGCAGCATCTCAGGACAGGGGTGGGTGGAAGTCACACACCTGCAGCATCAGAGATTATAAGCAGCACTGTCTGCCGGAAGCGGGTCACCAGCCAGTGCCAGCAGCCAGGAATATGCAGGCTCTAAACCAGCCATGGAGGAGAACTGGCAGAACTTGGCAGGCTGTCAGACTCAGACAAATAAGGATGGGACTGTGCCCACTCAGCGAGTGCCTGAGCCACCGGCCACTCCGAGGACACATGATATACAATTCAAGATCCAACGTGAGCAAGAGTAGATTAAAATGCACAGAAAAAGAAGAAAGAGAGAACAAATATTGAAAAGATAGGGAATTCAGATGAACAAAGTATAAAGCAAGTTCTTTTGGGCCAAAGAAGGAGTACTTACAGAGCTTTGAATGGGACTCTGATAGAGTGATCGCCTAGCTTGGACACAGCCCTGGGGTCCTTCCCAACACTGCAGGAAGAAGGAGGGAGGGAGATCTAAGATCAAGGTCAGCCTGATCTAAGAAGCAAATTCCAAAGTTCCAAGCAAGCTGGGGGATACACAGTGAGATCTTATCTATTTCAAATACAATGAGTGGGGAGAGGGAGAGCAGAGAAGGAAAGACAAACACATGTTTAGACTTTGAAGTTGAATCCCAGAAGAAAATTAAAGGCAGGTACTTCTACTGTGTGGAACTGAAAGCAGAAATGTACATAGCATAAAATTTTCCCACAATCACTGTATTTAAGTATCCAGCCGAGCATGATAAGCATCTTTATGACAGCTTTTTAAATAAGGCTTTATATGAAACCAGGCTTGTCTTGGTTTCACTAAGTCACCTAGGATGACTTTGAACTTCTGATCCTCCTGCCTCCACGTCCCGAATGCTGGGTTTGCAGGCTAGCACCAGCATATCCAATTTTATATGGTGCTAGGGACCAAAGCTAGAGTTTCCTGCATGCCAGGAAGGCACTCTGCAAACTGAACTACACACCAACCCACAGTCAAAATCTTCTTTTAAGCAATTTTTAAATTCTCTCTCTCTCTCTCTCNGTGTGTGTGTGTGTGTGTCACACAGGAGTGCAGTGCCTGAGGAAGCTTGAAGATGTC
The DNA here is from genome assembly GCA_001685095.1 of Ellobius talpinus. Classification (NCBI taxonomy): domain Eukaryota; kingdom Metazoa; phylum Chordata; class Mammalia; order Rodentia; family Cricetidae; genus Ellobius; species Ellobius talpinus. The sequence continues at coordinate 3,537 of LOJH01022739.1, forward strand.
AGATCCCCTGGAGCTAGAGCACAAACTCCAGTCTTCTGGAAGACAATACAAGCTCTCTGCTACCTTGCCTTCTCCAGATCCGACACTCACAATCCTGAATAACCTCTATCATCACTATATATCTCTGAAACATGCTCATCCTCTCAAACATGCTCCAAAGTGAAACAAAACAGCCTCCCCACATCCTTCCCCAATTCAAGATATCCTTCTATTTCCCATCTCTACCCTGATCTCACTAGTAAACTGGAAGGGAAGAAGTCAGAGAAGGAACCAGATGTAAAGGTCAGCTCCAGCAGGGAGTCTAGAGGAACGCCTCAGAGGGTGTTTTCCCCGCAGAGAGACTGAGGGTGCTTTGCACAGTTGGGATACATTCAGAGTGTGCCATGGGAGAGTGCTGGAGAAGTAACGACACCTGAGAATATTTTAAATCTGTGAAGCAGCCTCTGGGCGGGATGACTGACATGTCAGAAGCAGTGACTGATTGTAGTCTGAGAATTAAAGATACAGGGACTATTTTATCACTCCGCTAGGCACTTCTGCTCCAGAATCATTTGATCAACATCCCCACAAACTCCTCTTACCAGACCCATGAACTTCTCTCTCCTAGGAAAAGTTATTTGATGTCTGATGACTAGAGAGGCCAACTGGGAACTGAAACAGGTGTTCAGGAGACTGCTGCAAAGTCTCCAGCTACTGACAACAATTGGGTAGCAAACAAAGGACGCTGATGAGTGTCCATTGGGTGTAAGCATTGAAGTCATTTTCCACCTTTGCTGGTTGTGAGCTGTAAGATGCAACACTGAAGTCTGAGGGTTAAGTGACTTAAGTCCCACCCCATGTGTTGAATCTTGCATCTCTTCCAGTCCTTTAAGACCCATCAGCATTGCTGATGAGGTCCTCAGTAACCTTCATCTCTACGTGCCTAGTTGGATCATTAGTTGACTGTACAGATCTTTTCATTATCCTGAGAAGGCTCCAATTCTTGATAACTTTGACTTTACTTTCTGTGTACCAAGATTTCACCAAAGCTTGGTGGAAGCAGTCCATTCCCTTACCAGATCAAGTACTAAATGAGGTTTTGTCTTAGCAACGGGTTATAATGCTGTTTGGAGACCCATGATTCAACACCACCAAACCCAGCTATACATTCCAGACCTTTTCCTCCTTCCAAGGCACACATCACTAATATGTGGCATTTGTACAGACCACTAAGGTTGTGTTTAGGTCATGATGGCATCAGAACAATGCCATCTCAAGGGCCTTTGTCTTCTCCCTTATCCTAGACTCCTACCAGTAGGCTTCTCCCCATCAGAGTCAGATGACCAAAGGCAGTGTTGTTCGCCATTGTCCTCCCTCTCCATGAGAATGCCACATCTAGCAGAGTCTACCTCTGCACATCCAGGGGCCTTTTAGTTAACATGTGATCAACAACTGTATCCCACCCTTTGGTGCCCAGAAAATCTGTTCACTAATCCTCATTGCATCCTCTTCACCAGAGAGAACAGCATGGGAATGCTCCAGTCAAGCAGAGCCACCAGATTCAGTGGTGGGCCCTAATCAGAAGTGGCCCCAAGTCATTTGGGTTCAAACTATGAGTCTGATTTTCTTTTTGTTTGTTTTTGTACTACTCAGTGTCATGGCTCTTAAGAACACATGTATAGGTTCAAAAAGGCAGAAGAAAAGGTAGGGTCCAGGAAAATTTAGATAAGCTTTCAGAGGTACTAAGTGAAATATAATTAATTATTTGTGGAGAAGACAACAGCACTCAAAGGACTATAACTGAAATGATTAAAATAATTGCTATTTATTGAACATTGCAAGTGTCACCTTTATTGAAAGCATCTCTCTTGAATGATGGCCATTTAATACCCTCAACCATTACTGAAGATGAATGGACTAAGTGTATGTGTCGCCTCCAAACTTCATGCATGGAGTCAATGTGATAGAGTTAGAGGTTTGGGAGGAAGTGAGTCAGGCGCTAAGGACGGAACTTTTCTGAACTGGATTAGTGCTTCATCAGAAGGACTCCAGCCAGATGTGGCAGTGCGCACCTACACACTATAATCTACGCACTTGGGAGGCAGAGGCAGGGGACCAGGACTTCTGGATCATCCTCAATTGCATAAAACTTCAAGGTCAAGTCAAGCTACACAAGCCCTGGAGCCTTCACAGTCTCTCTCTTTCAAAAAAATGGCAGTATGGAATACAGAAGAGGCCCCTCTATGCTGATTCCCTGTATAGAGACTTCTAGTCTCCCAAATGGAGAACTTTCTGTGCCCTGTTTGCCACCTATTCTGTGATACCGACTACAGGAGGCAGAATTGCCTAAGACAGGATGCCCATTTTATCATCCTTACTTTGCACTGGGCCAACTGAGGCACCCGGTCGTTAACTGACCAGCTCAAAGTTGCAGATGCAGTTCTCCCAGTTTGTCAGTCACGCTCAGGTTTACAGACTCTGCATCTGCATGCCAAGCTGCAATGCTGTGCTTCTTCTTACAGACAGACCCAGAAGCCATCACAAAGTACATGAGTGCCAAGGAAAAGCAGCAGCAGAGGTCCGAGAAGTGGGGTGGGGGAATGGGAGGATGCCTGTCTTCCTGGGGGTGTGCTATCTGCAGGTTTCTAATGGTGTCTTGGGTTACCTCTCGTGAAAAGAACACAGTTCAAAATTCTGACTACCAAGCTGGAGAAGCAGAGTCCAGGGGGATGCACATGGCTTGTAAGAACAGTTGCTAATTAGAAATGAGAAGATTGCAGCTTAACACTGAGCAAGCTGTGTGACTCCAGGCTTGTCTCCTGTGTGTGTGCAATGCTCCTCTTCCTCTGTCCCTACCTTGTCCCATCCCCCACCTGACACCAGCTGCTGTGTCCTGATAGCCCAAGAATGTGCTTTTACACAGATGGTCCTCCTGTGTAAGATGAGGCTCTGCATAGGAAAGACACGTTGCTAATAAAACAACACAATGACATTAATTCTATCATGACATTTTTCTGCCAGAGGGATCTTAATTTGGGGCCGGTTACATGGCTCAGAGGGGCGAGGTTCCTCTGTCATGTCTGAGGCTGTGAGTTCTATCCTTCGAGCCCACACTGTGGAAAAAGAGTACTGACTTCTGCAAACTGCTCTCTGACTTTGTGGTATAAGCACATGCTCTCTCTCTCTTTCTCTCACATACACACATACATACACACACAGAGAGAGAGAATAAATAAATAAGTAAAAATGTAATGAATTTTAATATCAAATTATCTTTTTAAACTATTCATGATATTAGAAATACATTTATGTATTGTGGAAAGGTTAAAAATTACTTGCAAATCTCCCCAAAATAATTTTACATAAATCTCACTTAGTACTAGAAAACTAGCTTTTATAATTCTTAAAAAAAAATCTGATGAGGCAATTACACTCATTGTAAGCAGCCTTGCTCCTGAGAAGCACTAAGAAGAGGCTAAAAATAAAAATAGAGACAAGGTCTCACTATGTAGTGCTGGCTGACTTGGAACTAGCTGTTTAGAGCATCCTAGCCTCAAACTGATAGAGCGCTTCCTGCCTCTGCCTCTGAAATGCTATGATTAAAGGTGTACACCCAGCTTTAAAAGAAAAGAATACATATATCTCATATACTATATAGTACATATAATAAATTTATTACATAGCATATTCATGCAGATAGAACACTAATCTTTTATAAAATTGCTTCCCAAATAACACATCATATTTGGCCATAGAAACTTGTGCCTCACTTGGCTGTGTACAAACAAATGCTGAAACTTCACAGTAGTTTTGCATAAGCACCTGGTTCTGTAAGCTATATGAAATTCAGTGCAGAACCAATCTCACTGACCATCAGAACCTTGAAGGGCTTCCCATTCATCACTGCTGCCCAACCTGTTCACTTCAAAGCATTTTATAGAACTCAAATAAGAATCCAACATTCTATTCTCTTTATTGTTGCCTCATGTCAAGAGAGACTCTGGAGACTGCTGGTGATCTCCACTGCATTCCAGTCCAGTCTCACAGAATCCAAGACAGATATGTACATGTATTCTGTGAACCTCCCAGTGTTTACAAGAGAGGTGTTAAATAAACACATTCTTTATCTCAGCCTGGACAATGTGTTTACATACAAAGTTTCTACACAATCCTGACTGCTTCCCAGAGAGCAAGCTCCCTTTATCGCAGCCAGGACTCGCTTCAGGGCCTGCCTGCTCTTGTTTTTCAGCTCTCTGGACACGTGACTCTTTCCCTAGGAAGCTTGTTTATTTATGCTCTGCTGTATCATCCATTTTCCCACTGCAAAGGCTGTCTCCACTCTCATGTGAACCCAAGCTAGTTGAACTGGCCCTGACCTGGAGGTCCATAAACTGCCCAATCCCCAGCATCTTCCAGCCTGGCATCTGCTTCTGTCATCTCTCATTTCCTGCCTTCCATCCTTCCCTATGTTCTCACTTGGATCACAAACTTCCGTACTGCTTCTCTCTACCTTATTCCTACTATTAGTAAATGATTTGTTAGCAAATATTAATTACGCACAATAATGGGTTTTATTGTGACATTGTTATACGTGTATAATACACTTTGATCATATTCTCCCTAAATTACTCTCTCTTGCCCCCTTCCACTCATGATTTCCTTCCTCTTCATTGCTTGCCCCCTTTTAATTTCATGCCTTTTCTTGTGAGATATTGAGTTTAATTAGGATTACTTACAGTCATATGCTGAGGGGTTATTTATAGAGCATGGGCAACTTACTGGTGGCTACATCACAAAGTCTCTCCACACCCTAGAAATCACTAACTGCCTATAGGTCCTTAGTGGTATGTGGCTCTCATATATATGTATCGGATGTACACCATTTTATTTTGATATATTTACACATATGAAATGGTTACTATAGCAAAACAAATTCAATCCGTCTTCTCACAGCGAGCCATTCTCTTGTGTCTGGGATCAGGGCATTTGCAATTTGTCCAGAAACTGTCTAGTCCATAGTGTATACAGTCATCTGTAACTAGTCAGGATACTGAGAGATCACCCCTTGCTCTGCTTTCAGTCAGAGAACCTCTCCCAGCCTCCTAAACCAAATGGAAAAACAAGTTTATTAAGCCCCTCCCGGGGGTTGGGGGGCAGGAACAATGAGCATGTCTTGCCCAATGCTTCCAGAAGCCCTCTCCACAGCCCCTTGCAAGTACTGACTTAGGTTTAATTAGTTCTGGGACTGAGTTGGAGGTGTTGGTTTGGCCAGACAATAAACTAGACAATACAGATTGCAATCTGGTCTCTAGAGTGCTGCTCTTTCATTACGACATCACATTTGCATGCGATGAGCCATCTCCTGGACTCTGCTGCTGAGAACAGACTTTCATACACTAAGTAAATAAAGAATGTGAGGTTCTTTCCTGGATCCACAATCCCCTGCTGGTTGATTATGTATGCTATTCTTGATATTGAAAATATAAAACTCGGCATAGTGAAACAGACACCTAATATCGTAACACCAAGGAAACTATGGCAGAACTATCACTGAGAGTTTGGGATCATCCTTGGCTATGTAGTGAAACTTAGGCCAACCTGGGCTACAGAAAGAGATTCAGACTCAAAACCATAAAAACAAACCAAATTCAAAAATTATGATGAATTTTGTAATTGATATATATGTTTAATGTGGGAGTGTTGGGTTTTCACCTCAAGCATTAGAAGTGGTTTCTGTAATAAGGTATAACTCAACAACATGGACTATGGATTTCAGTGCATTACAGCAGAGCCATCTGTCACTCATAAGAACAATTATAAGCGGAGCATGGCAGTGCACACTGTCATCCCAGCACTTGGAGGGGGAGACAGAAAGATTAGAAGTTCAATATCATCCTCAGCTACATGCTGAGTTTGAGCCAGCCATAGGCGATGCTGAATATATTGAAGTAAATCTCTGCAATATGACATATCTAAGGACACATTTTCTGCTTAATGCTACCAACTGTTTCAGCATTTTCTAACTTTCCAAAGTGGATCTAAGTTGCATATTGAAGGAGACTCACCAGGTCAAATTCTTTCTAAAGCTGCATTTAACATGCTATGTGATTTAGGGGCTGAGCAGATACCCACAGCAGCAAACTGACCTGTCATGTTGCAACTAAACCAGCTCAAATCCTTATCTTCTGCTTCTCATCTTCTAGAACATCATCAAGATTATCAGCAGTCTAGAGTAAATGCAGGTGTGGAGGTTCTGTCCCACCTCGTACTGATAGGAGATAGCTATGCAGTGGCCAGAATCTTAAACGTGGTGCCAGCGTTCCTCAAAGACTTTTCCTTTGTGTTCAGAAAGGCACATGATAAAAAGCATATATCTGGACTGGAGAGATGGTTCAGTGGTTAAGAGCACTGGCTTCTCCTGCCTGTTCCCAGTACTTCATGCCTGTTGACAATTGGCTGTAAATCCAGTTCCAGAGGATCTGCTAGCCTCTTCCAGTGTTCGCAAGCACTGCATGCACATGGTGCATGTACATACTCAGACATGAACAGACACACACATACATAAGTAAGTATATAAATACATATATTTAACCTAAAAATAAAAAATAATAAGAATTATTGAATAAAAAACAGGCATCATCTAACAGATCATTGCAAAAATGATGTCTTATGAAACTACAAAAAGAGGCATAACAGAAACTAAGCACAAATAAATACTGGGACATAAGGGAAATTAAGAGTATAAATCACTGTTAATTAAAGCAAATTACCACAGTGATCAAGTTGGTGATGACTTCTGCTAAGCTTTTTAAAATAGCTTTATTGAGCTATACTACCCTTTTAGATTGCATGTTCAGGTGTATCTGTGTGGAGTATTGCACATGTGTGTAGGTCCCCATGTAGTCTATGAAAAGGCATCATGTCTCCTGGGGCTGAAATTGCAGGTGACTATGAGTCACTGTGTGGGTACTGGGAATGAAACTGGGTGCTCTCCAAGAGCAGCAAGCAATCTTTGATGTTGGGCCTTCACACTGGCCTCTTTTCTTCTTTTGAAAGTATAAACTTTAGTGATCTTAGTATATGCACAGTTATGAAAATTCATCGCTGTGATTTTAGAGTCATCTCATTGTCCCCAATAAACCCAACCTAAGAGTCACTATTTACTTCCTCCAGCTCCTGGAAAGTGCTCATCTATTTTCTGTCTCTGTGAATGAGCCTAGTTTGGACATTTCATACAGCATGTGGTCTTTTTGTGACTAACTCATTCTGTTATGCATAATGTTTTCAACGTTTGTCTGTGGTAAGGCACATTCTTCACTTAGCAATTCATTTTTTGTCATAGCTCCAGCAAACTTATGTCAATGTTGTGGTAAAACTGAAACACCCAAACTTATGACTAAGGCATTGTATTAAAGGCTTTAAAGTTCTTCTGGAACAGTATTATGTAACCCACATGAAAAACCTTCTAAAACTATAGGACTTGTTACTTGGAAATTCCATTTTCAAAAAATTGTCCCAAAGAAGTAATCAAGGGAATGTTAATGAATTGACTTTCAAGGATGGTGGTTGTAGTGTGGTACCCAATAATGAGACATTTGAAGCAGTAGTGCTCAGTTATCTAGAACATGTTATAAAGATGATGCTGTGTCTTACAGTATTTGTAGTATTGGATTTACAGAACTGTGGAATACTGTGTTTCCACTAGAAATTATGTGGGAAAATATTGTGTAGCACTTCCCTCCTAATTTAAATGTTCCTTAAGATTCTAAAGGCAGGCTCATGGTGACTCAGGAAGTAAACAACCCACAAGTCTCAGGATGTCCCTGAAATCTACCAGATGCACAAAGCTCCTACCTCCCCAAGCTTTCATGAGTCATCACCCACCATTTCTTTGCCTGTCCTTGGTCTCCACTCTTCAGTGAGTGTGCCAATGCTGCCTTTCCCCAGGAAAAGTTTCAGATGATAGGAAACATACTGTAAAACTTGTGCCCCTGCACTGGGACCACAGGATTATCACAGTGTTGACTAGAGTTTCTTTTCTAACAGATAGTTATACACTTTTAAACTCAAATACAAAACCTGACTACACAACAGCCATGTTAGGAAAAGTAATTCTCAAACAAATCTCACAGGAGAATATTTAAAATTTTGAGTAGTCATAATTCAATAGCTGCTAACAAAAGCAATTTAGTACACACATGAAATTGGATTTTAATTCCTTTAAGATCTACTTATGTGTCTGTGTGTATACATGCACCATGCATGCGCAGGTGCCCTTAGAGGCTAGAAGAGGTTATTAGACTCCCTGGAGCTGGAATTACAGGCGGTTGGGAGCTACCTGATGTGGATACTAAGGACCAAATCCTCATCCTCTGCAAGAACAGCACATACTTTTAACTGCTAAGCAATCTCTCCAGCTCTATATTTTCTTCTTAGAACTGGGTATTATGAAAAACAAACTGTATACTTAAAGAAAGTGGGAAAATATATCAAGTATATGCTTGTATATAGTTTCTCTGTATTTTCTAGATCATATTTATGGTTTTAATTTTATGATAAGGAAAAATTAGTACTTCAACTATTTTTTCAACTCTGTAAATCAGGAAGAGAACATTATGCTTGTTCTTGAAAAAGTATCTTTGGTCTCTAAAGACAGAGCTTCCTAGAAAGTTGGCTGCTCTTGGAATCTCTCCATCTAGAACTGATCAGCTGCTCTTCTGTATTTTCCATGTGTGCTAGGCATGTGTCTTAGCCGTGGAAAACTTGTTTGACTTCTCCCAAATACATAAATTAAGTCAAAGTTTGCACAATGGGATTAAAAAACAAAAGACTGTTTTCCCCTGGGAACACAGGTAAGTTGGTCTGCCCATCTTCCTGGGAGTTAGTATTCACAGAACCCAGGGCTGTGACTATGGACTAACAAAAATCTCATTTAGTTTGTTTTATCTTTGAGTCATAGTCCCACTATGTTGGCCTCACTTACATAACTCCTCTACCTCAACCTCCCAAGTGCTGCAATTACAAGCCTGGGCTGCCACACGTAAGTCCCTTTTTAATCTTTTCTGAGGGTGAAGGCATTCTAAAGCCACCCTCTTAGATGAAGATGAATGTTCCTATTTAAGCAGACAGTCTGACTGTTCTGTTATGATAAAAACATGGGTTATAGTATTTTTCCCAGAAGATAAAGAGTTCAGCAAGATCTTGCTAAATACCACAGTATATGGATATTTTAGCCCTTTCTCTCAAAGTCACACAACAGAGACCATTCATTAAATTATAGGCTAATGTCAGCCACTGCAAATAGCTTACAGAGAAGCAAAGTGACTCTTTCCTTCTATGGGACAGGACAGGTGGGGTGGGGGTGGGGACTGCACAGTTTGAGAAAACTCAAAGTTATACTCATTCCAATTATAATTAAACAGTTTTTTTAGTTAACTGTTTTTATTTTATGAGCATGAGTGTTTGCCTGCATAAGTAAGTATATGTGCACTGTACATGTATCTGGTAGTGTCCATGGAGGCCAGAAGAGGGGATCAGATCCCCTGGAACTCTAGTTACAGACTGTTTTGAGCCACCATGTAGGTGACAGGAACCAAACTCTGGTCCTCTGGAAAAGCAGGCAGTTCTCTTAAACACAGAGCCATGTCTCCAACACCTCAAGTTATAATTAATTAATGAATTGCCAGGCATGGTGGGTGGTGCCTGTAATCTCAGCTGTGGCAAAAAGGATCTTGGCTTTCAAGGGTAAAGCCAGTCTGGGCTGTACATCAAGATCCTGTCTCAAAATAACAAAGATAAATATGTAAATGAATAGAATATATTCCCTTTTTCTGCCAAAGCTTATATGAAGCAAATGTTTCCCTACTGATCTTTAGCTGACAAAACCACAGTCAAGAGAGTTAAAACCAGAGAACGCATCATGGGTGATGGAAGTCAAAGACCTCAAAATAGGACCTGGGGATAAAAGCTGATAGATCCAGCCAGCAAGATGTCTCAGTGAATAAAGGTACTTGCGGCCACACCTGATGGCCAGAGTTTAGTCCTGAAGACTCACATGGTGGATAAAGAAAACTAACTTCCACAAATTGTTCTTTGACATACGCATGCACAGGCATAAGCATGTGAGTGAGCATGTGTATGTGTGTGTGTGCGCACACGCACACACACAGAGGGTTAATTAAATAATGTAATCTTAAATGGGGTTGGGGAGAAAGAAGTAGCTAGAGAGATGGCTTAGCATTCCGGAGCACTTGCTGTTCATCAAGAAGACCAGAGTTCAGTTCCCAGAACCCATATCAGTCAGCTCACAACCACCACTAACTCGAGCTCCAGGGAACCTGATAACCCTTCGGGCCTCTTCAGCCACCCACACACGTGGCAAACATTCATACAGACACATACACATTGATAAAAATAAGTTAAATCTTTTTAAAATTAACTCATTGATTTTTTTTAAAATGGTAGATCATTTTTGAAAAACAAAAGTGACATTTGTTCTAGAGTACTGTTACTTTGAGTATGCATTCTTTCTCCAAATTTCTTTCATTTAAAAACTACAGAACCTGCTTATTGCCATTGAGTTTATTGTCTTTACTGCTCGTGTCCTCTGCTGCTCATTGCACTGTTTCCAAGAATCCTTTGTGCACTCTGAGTTTACACCATTTACAGACAAGAGAAAGTGCATGTCTCGTCCACACAGAGATCACTTTAAAAGACAATGACAATTATTTATAAAAATCTCTGTGAAATTATATTTTGGGGGGGCAGGTTACGTTATTGTGGTTCTTTGATTTAAGCAGTAAATTACCAAAAGCACATATACAACCTAATGTGTTGTTAATGATTATACAAATGAAAATTTCAGTGGCATTCAAGATTATTGCTGTGAACTCTTTCTTTCCCATTTCTTTTCTTATCACTGAGAATTTAGCCGAGTTTCTTGAAAATACAAGCATCAGAAGGAACACTTCTGTAGTGTGACTGCCGATCATGGGACTGTTCTGAACACACAGAAGGCATACTGCCATCGTGTGACTGTCCACCATGTGACAGTCATGAATGCCACAGCCCAATGCTTCACACTGAGACTTGGGGGTAATGTCTAGTGCTAGGGAGCTCAACATTTATCAAAGAGGTAAAAGTCCATCCAGAATCCATGCAGGCGAATCTCTATTTAGTATAGTAGTAACTCTAAGAATGACAGGCACAATACTGTGAGAATCAGGAGCAGGGCCCCCTGCTGTCTGTGAAGGTCAGAGATTGGCTTCCTGGAAGAGGTGATGTTTGATCTGACACGTGGAAAAACAGAAAAGATGAAAATAGTCTGAGGGTCACAATGTCAAGAAGAAGATATGTTCCTAAGAGAAAGAACAGTATGCTTTATGGATTTTGGATCAAAGACACAGAGGAAAAACAGATGGAGCTGAGAAAAATTTAGAGAGTGAAATCCAGAGGAGGAAGTCATGGATTGGATGAGCATGAAAAAACAAAATAAACTGTCAAAGGGTGAGTCCTTACATCTAGCAGACACCAAAGTCACTATCATCTGCAGGGAAGTGATTGACAGAACATGATACACTGAGAGCATTTCTTCTGTGATATTCCTCTCAGAGTCTAACCAAGAAGAAAACATCAAAAGCTATAATCAAAACTTCCTGGAAACATTACCAAGTGGGAAGCCTCACACTGCCAAATTCCAAAACACTACAAAAGCAGCAGCTGATGAAATGGTGGGGATCATAAGTTTGGTATGGAGCTAGAAGGAAAGTGATATAGAGGATACACCAGAATTTTAAAACAAGCCCTCTTTCTAGATTGATTGTGTATTTTCTTATCAATATGAAAAGCTGGTATGATGATTTCCCCATATCATTACATTTAAATATCAGAGATATAATATAATATAAATTAATATTAACATGCCCCTTACTATTTGCAATTTTTATATTTAAGCAGAGCCATTAATACAAGCCCCTGTAGAGCCTCCAGTGGTTATGCTAGAAGAAGGTGATAAAGTTTTTAAAGAATTAATTGACTTAAAAGTCTTGAAAATTTTATTTTCATTTTTTTTAAAAATATTGCCAGGTATAGTAGGATATGTTGTTAAATCAGTTAAATCAGGAGGTAGAGCCTGGGGTATCACAAGTTTGAGTTCAGCTTTGGATACAGAATAAGTTCCAGGCCAGTCTGGGTATGAAAAACTCCATTTTAAATATAGACGTGTGTGTGTGTGTGTGTGTGTGTGTGTGTGTGTGTGTGTCCAGCTAATCCTACACAGTAACACATAGCCAGTACTGCAGGAAAACAAAGAGAGAGAGTGGAAATGATTTGCACCGGAACTTGGAAAGACAATCCCACAAAGCAAACCATGTCTGAAGTAAAGAGCTCACTTGATAAGGACCACAATGGAGGGGATCTCAGGTGGCGCCATCAATGTTCTCATCTGTATAGGGTTCCTATGAGGATTAGATGAAATTACAAGTGTGATACTTTTAGCTGTAGTCGTTGCTTCAAGGTGAAGTAAGCCCAGAGTTAAGTGCAGAAACCAGACTTGAATGGTCTGAGGTTAAACCCCACCTCTAAGAATACTAGCAGTGTCTCGGGAAATCTCCTTGCCTTGTTTGCCTAAACTACTTAGAAGTCACTTCATCTTACTACGGTAGCAAACTAAATCATTTGTCATAAAACAATTCATTACAATCAATCTTTATGTGTTATTTTTATTTTTCCATCTCATGACTTAGAAAACTGAATGTAGTACAGCCAGGCAGTTTTCCCAGACATCCAGTTTTTAAGTATTGGAGCCTGTGTTAACATAGGATCCTTCAATAGCATATTACCATTATACTATCTGTAGCAGAATACCACTGGCTAGGCAACTCAGAGTGAGCAGAAATATGGTTTTATGTCTGAAAGTCCAGAAAATCGAGTATGAAGGAGTGGGCAGATTCACGGTTCTGATTCTAAGATGGTGTTTTGAATGCTTCATCCTCACACGTTCAAGTCAGAACAAAGAAATCGAAGGGCTCAAAGCTTCCCCTTTCATAGCAGTGGTGATCACAGCACCTCCTAGGGCTTTCATCAGTTAGGTCTCCTTGCTGGGACTGAATACCTGACAAGAAGGAACTAAGAAGGAAAGACTGTTTTTGCTTAAGGCTTGAGGATGCTATCTGCCGTGAAGTGACAATGGAAGTGGCTCATGGCTATGTCAGGAACGCGAAGCTGTTCACTCCCATGGCAGTGGTTCAGGAGCAGAAGGATAATGTAGACACATATACATATATGTTATATTTATATACATATACAAATAGATTATATTTATATATGTATAATCACGTATCTGAAAGTATGAGAGCTTTGCTGTAACACCCCAGACCCATCCCCAGGTGTCCTCCCACCCAGGTCCCATATGAGACTGGGAGATATTTCACACTCAACTGTAACTAACACCTTACCATTTAACACCATCGTGATGGCAATTGAGTGTCAACACAATACTGGGTATGGAAACCACATACTTGTAATCTTAGCACTTAGCAGGTTGAGGCAGGAGAATTTCTCTGAATGTTAGACCACCCCACACCCCACACTACAGAGTATATCCAGACACAGGCAAGGCTGTCTAGCAAGACCCTGTCTCAGAAACCAAAACCAGCTACATTAGTGCGTGCTTGTAATCTTAGCACTTGGGAGACAGGATGTAGCAAATTGTTAAGTTCAAGGCCAGCCTCAGCTACATAGAGAATTCCAGGCCAGTCCAAACTGCAGAGTGAGATCCTATCTCAAAACAAACAAAGGACCGAACATTTGGTGTGACCATGGTGGTGTACACCTTTAATCCCAGCACTCAGAAGGCAGAGGCCATTGGATTTTGCCTGGCCTACATAAGCAGTTCCAGGCCAGTCAGGGCTCCATAGTGATGCACTGTCTCAAAAGAAAAACAAACGAGAAATAAAAATTTGGAACATGCACTTTGGAGGGGGTTATTCAAATCCCAGTACCCTGTAACATATTATAGATTTCTGCTTACCACCCAGCCTGTTACACTGCACATTTTGTGAGAACACCATTCTTTCTTCCTCTCATTTATTTATTTACACATTGTTATATTCCAAACACACCCCACATTTCCTTGTCTTTTGCGTGACAGAGTCTTACTGTGCCCAGGCTCTTATTGAGGATGTGATCTGTCTGCCGCAGCTTCCCCGGTGCTGGGATTACAGGCATGTGTCACCAGACTCTGCCATCTAAGCCCTTTAAATGGACTGGTATAAAACAGGCCTTTGACATTTCTTCAAAATTTGTGAATCAAGCACGTATTCTAAAAATGAACTTTGTATGCTCTTGGCTTTTACGTTTTCTTTATTTACTTTTTGGTGTAAGGTGTCATTGTGTAGCTTTGGCTGGCATGTGGTTTCAAGCCTTACTCGAACTTCTGTTATTGTTTGTTTTTCCCCTTTTTCATTAAGAATTTTTTTACAATCTTTTCTCATTTTACATAGCTCTCCTCATTCCCACTCCCCCCCCCGTTCTTGCCCCAACCTTCCCCGCATACTGTGCCCCACATTCAGTGGGCCTATTTTGGTCCCATACAGGCCCCCCCGCTATCAGTCCAGAGTCAGTGAGCTCCCATCATGTCAGGTCAGCTGTTTCTGTGGATATCACTATCATGGTCTTGATCCCTTTGCTCATATTATCACTCCTCTCTCTCTTGGACTGGTTTATGGTAGCTCGGTCTAGTCTTTAGCTGTGGATCTCTGTATCTGCTTCCATCAGTTGCTGGTTGAAGGTTCTATGATG
>LOJH01022740.1:3465-17531 GCA_001685095.1 Ellobius talpinus
GTATTAATTAAATCACTGCTTGGCCCATTAGCTCTAGCTTCTTATTGGCTCTTATATATTAATTTAACCCATTTCTATTAATTTGTGTATCGCCATGTGGCTGTGACTTGCTGGATAAAGTTCCGGCGTCTGTCTCTGGTGGGGCTACATGACTTCTCTCTGACTCTGCCTTCTTTCTCCCAGCATTCAGTTTAGTTTTTTCCACCTATCTAACTTCTGCCCTGCTATATGTCCAAAGCAGTTTCTTTATTCATTAATGGTAATCATAGCATACAGAGGGAAATCCCATATCATTTCAAAGCTAAGTTAACTTTAAAAGTTTTAAGGTTGTGCTAGACTACTCTATATATTGTCATCTAAAATAGTCAAGTACAATTTGAAAGATGCTGCCTTGGTTTCTTTTCCTGTTGCTGTGTTAAAGCACTCTGACAAAAGCCACTCAAGTCAGGCAGCTGCAGCTTGAAGCAGCTGGTCAAGTAAAAGTAATAGATTAATTTTCTGAGGTTTATCATTGGTCGTTCTTCTCCATCTCTGTAGTGTGATTAAAATACAATTGAACTATTTTGAGTGTGATCTTAGATTTATTCGTAATATAAATTCTTACGTCTGTCCACCTCTGTATCTCTTTTTCTTTTGTAAAACTGAGACACTATACCCATAAACCATCTGGCAATTAAAAAAATTTCAAAATCACTCTCTATCTCCAAACTTATACTACCATTTTACTCAATGCCATCATTGTTTTGACTGCTTTATGTATCTCCTATAAAATATAATTTTTAGTAGATTTTTAGTACAATGACCTCAGAGTTAATTTTATATAATGTTG
Source organism: Ellobius talpinus (assembly GCA_001685095.1). NCBI lineage: Eukaryota > Metazoa > Chordata > Mammalia > Rodentia > Cricetidae > Ellobius > Ellobius talpinus. The sequence continues at coordinate 4,295 of LOJH01022740.1, forward strand.
TAGTATGTCATAATTTCCTTTCTTTTTGACTTTTTCACTGTATCATTATTTTGTAAATTAATTTTTATTTTTATGTGTATGGGAGTTTTACCTTTATGTATGTGTTTGTATCACAAGAATATAGCATCCACAAAGGCCAGGAGAAGGTATTTTATCCCCTTGGACTAGAGTTACAGATGGCTGTGGGTGCTAGAAATTGAACCTGTATCCTCTGGAAGTGCAGCCAGAGCTCTTAACCACTGAGACATCTCTCCAGTCCAGTCCCTAAATAGTGCAATTCCTTGTTTTTAAGAAAGTGTCTCATTATGTAGCTTTGGCTGACCTTGAACCCACTATATACCCAGACCCCTGAGTTCTAGAATTAAAGCTGTACACCAACAGGCCCAGCCTATTTCCCTGTATTATATACTACAGTTTACTTATTAATTCATTTGTCAATAGACTTGAGTTACTTTCTAGTTTTAGCTACTATGAATAATACTGCTAAATAACATGGGTGTCCACATTTTTTTTAGGTTTGCTTTCAGTTCTTCTGTGTGTTAACTCTGAAGTGAAATTGCAGTAATTTTGTTATATTTTTTAAGGAATTGGCATATGATTTTCCATGATGGTTGTATGGTTTTATAGCTCTATAATCATTGCACAAAATCTCTAGTGTTACTGCATCTTTACCAGCCTGATTAGCTTTGTTTCTTTGATAGTTGCTACTGATAGGAGTAATGTCACATATCACTGAGGTTTTGCTTTTCATCCCAGTGTTTTTGTGATGTTTGTTGTCTTTTCATGTGCTTATCGACTGCATGGAGTCTTTGGACGATGTTCCCCCAACGTCCTTGCTCAGTTTTGAACTTAGATTTTGCTGCTGAGTTTCAGAACTCAGTATCTATGTGGATTTCAATCTCCTAGCAGGTGTAGTTTACTAACATTTCTACCATTCTGTGAGTTTTTGCTTTCCCCTGCTGAAGAGTCTTTTTAAGTTATTATCACCTATTAGTCTGTTTATTTTCTTTTTTCTTTTTACTTATATCTTTGGAATCACACTCAGCAAATCTTTGCCAAAATCTACTTGCCATAGAACTTTGTCCTGGGCCACCTTCTGAGAGCATTATAGCTTTTGGCTTTACATATGGGTAGGTCTTTTACCCATTTTTACTTTATTTTGATATATGGTATTTAGTAAGGCTCTAATTTCAGTTTTTCTGCATGCATCAAGTTTCTCTAGAACTATTGTTGAAAATAGTATGTTCCCCCCCACCCGTAATGGTCCTGGTACAGTGTCAAAAAATGGTATTTTACATCATGTAAACAGCAAAACATGCCAGGCAATGGTGGTAAATGCCTTTAATCCCAGTGTTTGGGAGGCAGAAACAGGTGGATATTGGTGAATTTGAGATCATCCTGGTCTACAGAACAAGTTCCAGGACAGCCAGGGCTGTTATACAGAGAAACCTTATCTTGAAAACAAAACAAAACAAAACACATTTATAGACTAAAATTATAGCTTGGATGCCTTGTATGTGCCTCATTGTAGATGTACTTTTTTGGGGGGCCACCAACTCACACACACACAAAAACTGACACAAAGACTTATTATTAGTTACAAAAACTTGGCCTATAGCTTAGGCTTGTCCCACTAGCCCTTATAACTTAAGAGATAGTTAATTACTATTTCTATTAATTTACATGTTGCCATGACCTGTGACTTTTATCTCTCCTCCTGTATGTCTGTTCCCTCTGCCTCCACTGGTGACTCTGCCTTTCTATTTCCCAAGCTCTGTCTGTTCAGCAGTCTCTGCTAGTCTCTGCTATTCCTCCTGACTAACTATTGGCCATTTAGCTTTTTATTAAACCAATCACAGTGATATATCTTCACACAGTATAAAGGAATATTCCACAACATTTCCCAATTTTTGTCTATAAAAAGGAACTACTCTAACACAGTAAAACTATATACAATAAGAATAACTATCAGGTAAGAATTATGTTTCCAATATCCAGTCCATTTGTATTTAGCAAATATGGAGAAAGTACTATGTTATCTATCCTATTTTCGTGAGTCAAAAATTTTGTACCTAATTTACTTTTTATCATAGCTTGTATTAGCAACTTAAAATATTTTTTGTATACTTTAAACACAACTTAAGCTTTTGTCTTTCAACCTTGTACACTTTATATCCTTTTGTAAGTCTTTTTTTAAAATTTGGTAACAAAGAAAACTATAGCTATCTCATTTTATACTCCATTGGAGATCAGAGAATAATAAAATATTACTTGAATAAATAGAAAGTTCAGAACAAGCAACTTCCAAAACTATAGAGATGACAGAGACATCTGCTTGCCTGGACAATCACCCCAAGATTCCTCTGTAATATTGAGGCAGCCATCTTTAGCCTATAGGCCTAGAATATCTGACAGACATTTTTCGTAAAACAAGAATTTTGAAGGATTACCTTACCTTGTCTTGGCAAAGTTCAGCATTGCTTTCTTTTGGTGTCCTGCTTGTCCAGTTTGTATAGCATACTGTCAACAGTTGAAGTAAGGGTGGGTTCTTGCCCAAATGGCTAACTTTTGCCGTAAAGAAGCAAACTTCATGTGGAGACTCTTCAATGTCCATCATCTTTTTATAAAGTAGATTGGTGCTACAAGGAGCAGATGTGTCTCATTGTTATGAAAAGCCTTATGTTATTAAAACAACTTAAATGCCTCATATTCTAGGTTTTTTAAAAAATTGTTTGAAGACCATCTATCTATTTAAAATACATCTCTGTTTGAACTTGAAAAAATACCTAACATGACTGTTTGTTTGTATTTCTTGAATATCTTAAATAAAGGATAAAACTTTGCATATCCTTTTTAAATGACCTGCATAGGTACAATACTTTAAACCAAAGTAGAAACATAAATACAGTATAATAAAATAACTTTAAATTTGTATCAATACACAAAAATTCATACTAATGTAAACTATCCGAGACCAGTGGTTGTTTAAAAGTAGACTCAACAATCCACCCTTTATCCCATCATTTTTATGCTGTATCCCACATTTTTCCTTCAGAAAGAGATCCCTGAATCTAATTTCCTTTGTTTAGTTTTTTTCCTGACCATAACCAGTAACAATTTGTAACCAACCCTTCTCAACAATGACAAACATTTATAACCCATTAAATGGCCACAAACCTTCCACCCCACTTCTTGGAATTTTGGGAGTTGCATTCTCTATATTGCTTCCTGTTTTAGGGGGTCCTGGCATCTTTAGGAGACTCTGAAAAAAATAAGATAATGGCCAAATCCTGGGAGAGCTATCTGTTGTCCAGTCTCTGTGTGGTAGGATAATGTAAGACTTATCTGAAATTCTGGCTGGAATAGCCTATGGGGTGGATTATGTATCTCATCCAGCAGTCTTAAAGCTGTTCTAGATGCAGAACTCTGAGATAACTGTAGCAGAGTCACTCTGAGGAGCTGGACCACTTGTTTTCATTGGTGCCTGATCCCTTTGCTCTGAAAACACAAAAAACTTTTAAAGGTAATATACATATCTGTATTAACACAATTATGGAATATTCTATATGCACAAATCAGTTAAAGATTTTTTTGTTCTATGTCTGAACAGGTAAAAGGCTGTATAGCCAAACTGTATTATAAATCTTTTATTCATGCTAATATGAAAGGATAGCATGTAAAAATAAGTCATGAGGACTCTGTAGCCAAAAAAAGTTATCATGTCTCATCTCATCTCTGAGCTTTTCTCATGCAGAGGGATCAACTTACATATCACCTATCCTGTAGTCTTTCTTTGATTCCTCAACCATGTCTGTAGCCAAGATACTCATGAGGTCTCCTCTAGTCAAATCTGATCTCTATCAACCTTGAATGAATCCTCAACTTTTTTTTCTCCTTTGGAACCGAAGGATAACCTCTTCCCAATGCCATGTAATTTTGGACTTACATTTTGAAATTCAGACATTTTAAAAATTTATAGGTTTGTTTAACAGCTTTTATAATCCAATGTCTCTTAGCATTAATTGTTTGGTCATTAGCAATAAAAAATTTAAAGTAGAAATATTCCACATAGGATCTAGACTTTGTATATTTCCTGTATTTATGTCTTATCTTTTTATATTATTTTATTCTCTCTTTAAAGACTTGGTCATATATTTATAAACTTTATTTTTTCTATGTCTGTCTATAGCCATTTTCTTTTTTAAAAACCCCTATGCATATTTTTTAAACCCACTGTAACCTGTTTAGAGATTTCCCCCATCTGGATCTGTCTTTACTAAGCATTTGCAGCATTCTCTAATCTCTTGAGACACATTTTAAACTTCTGTGTGACTCAACTCAACATGTTTGTGACTGGCTCCAGCTGGTAAGCAACTGCTGGTAGCCGTGTTTCTGTATACTGCCAAGCCAACCCAAGAGATCATGGTCACCAGGAAGCTGTGTGTGACTCCATGTTCTGGACTTCTTTTTTAAGGCTTGAGAAAGCCTTATGTGGCCCCATGTTGGGTGCCATGTATAGATGAACTTTTCTTTGGGCCACCAGCTCACACACACAAAAAATCCACATGGAGACTTATTGTTAATTATAAAACCTCAGCCTATAGCTTAGGCTTGTCCCACTAGTTCTTATAACTTAAATTAACCCATTTATATTAATCTACATTAATGTATATATATAATGTCACGTGACTTGTGGCTTTTATCTCTCCTCCTACATGTTTATTCTCTTTGACTCTGCTGGCAACTCTATATTTTTTCTTCCCATTGCTCTCTCTGTCCAGAAGTTCCTGTTATAGCTTCTGTCTAGCAACTGGTCATTTAGCTTTCTATTAAACAAATCACAGTGGCTCATCTTTACACAGTGTAAAGGAATATTCCACAACAACTCATCAACTCTTACTGATTTTAAGATTCTCTGTCTTCTCATGATCTTGGGAATAGTCACTCTGAATGCATACAGCTTTACATTTGTTGAGCTTTTTGTATTTATCAAATTGAGGTCATTTGTAGTTATCATTGTTTAGATATTCTCTCTCCCTCACTTTCCCTTAGAACTCCCACAGTGTTGGTCCCTTGACTTAATCTCTCAAGTCCCTTTAAGCTTGTTCCCTTTTCTTCTATCTTTTCCTCTTTATGCTCTTCAGGAGCAGTGGTTTCTATTCTCCCACCTTCAGTCTTTTTTATTGATTTTTATTGAGCTCTACATTTTTCTCTGCTCCCCTCCCTGCCTCTCTCCTCCCCTTCAACCCTCCCCCAAAGTTCCATGCTCCCAATTTACTCAGGAGATTTTGTCTTTTTCTACTTCCCATGTAGATTAGATCTACGTATATCTCTCCTAGGGTCCTGACTCTTCTGTCTGCTCAGATTTCAAGATTTTCTTTTGAATAGCTGCCATGGATTCCTTTTATTTTTTATTACTATATTCTTCAGCTTCTTCTTTAGTTTCTTATAGATTTTTCTCTTTATTGATACTTCTGTTTTGTTCAGAAATCATTTTCTTTGTTTTCTCATGCCAACCTAATGGTTCTTTGAGCATCATCAGGACAGTTGTTTGAAAGTCTTCTGCCATGACCAAGTAGGTTTCATCCTAGAGATACAGGGTTGGTTCAACATATGAAAATCTGTAAATGTCATCTGCCATATAAACAAACTGAAAAAAACCCACATGATCATTTTATTAGATGCTGAAAAGCCTTTTTCAAAATCTAGCACCCCTTCATGATAAAGATCTTAGAGAGATCAGTAATGCAAGGAACATATCTAAGCATATTAAAAGTAATATACAGTAAGCCAACAGTCAACTCCAAATTAAATGGAGAGAAACTCAAAGAAATTCCACTAAAATCAGGAACAAGACAAGGCTGTCCACTCTCTTCATATCTATTCAATATAGTACTTGAAGTTCTAGCTAGGGCAATAAGACAACAAAAGGAGATCAAAGGGATATAAATTGGAAAGGAAGAAGTCAAACTTTCACTATTTGCAGATGATATTATTATATACATAAGTGACCTGAAAAATTCTACCAGAGAATTCCTACAGCTTATAAACATCTTCAGTAATGTGACAGGATACAAGATTAATTTAAAAAAATCAATTGCCCTTTTATATACAAATGAAAAATGGGTTGAGAAAGAAATCAGAGAAGTAACACTCTTTACAATAGCCACAAATAATATAAAATATCTTGGGGTAACTCTAACCATACAGGTGAAAGACCAATATGTAACTGGAGATTTCTTTCTTGCCTGCCAGTTTCAGAATAACCACTCTAAGCCTTAATATTAATTACGAACTCTTTGGCATATCAGCTCACTCTTATTATTTGCTAACTCTACATTTAAATTAACCTATTTCTAATAATCTGTTATCACCACCTGACCATGACTTACCAGTAATACTCAGGCATCTTCTCCTGTGACTGTTGGTGTCTCCTTCAATTCTGCTTTCTTTCCCCCTGTATTCAGTTTGGCTTTCCTGGCTTGCTATATTCTACTCTTCCATAGGCCAAAGTAGCTTTATTCATCAACCAATAAAAGCAGCACATATTTGTATCATACAGAAGGGCATCTCACATCACCCATATGACAAGCAATTTAAAGAAAGAAATTGGAGAAGATATCAGAAAATGGAAAGATTCCCATGCTCATGGATAAGTAAAATTAACATAGTAAAAATTGCAATCTTGCCATAAATGATCTACCAATTTAATGCAATCCCCATCAAAATCCCAACACAATTCTTCACAGACCTCAAAAGAACAATACTCAACTTCATATGGAGAAACAAAAAAAGCCCAGGATAGCTAAAACAATCTTGTATGATAAAGGAACTTCCAGAGCATCACCATCCCTGACTTCAAGCTTTATAACAGAGATTTAGTAGTAAAAACAGCTTGGAGTTGGCATAAAAACAGACACATAGATCAATGGAATCAAATCAAAGTCCCTGACTTAAATTTATACACTTATGAATACCTGATTTTTGACAAAGAAGCCAAAATTATACTATGGGGAAAATAAAGCATCTTCAACAAATGATGCTGGCATAAGTGGATATTGATTGACATGTAGAAGATCGCAAATAGATCCATACCTGTCTCTCTGCACAAAATTCAAGACCAAATGGCTCAGAGACCTCCACATAAATCCAGTTACAGTGAACCTGATAGAAGAGAAAATGGGAAGAACCATTGAACACATTGACACAAGATAGTACTTCCTGAATATAACACCAGTAGTACAGACACTGAGATCAAGATCAAAAATTAATAAATGGGACCTCCTGAAAAGCTCTTTAAGGCAAAAGACCCTGTCAATAAGACAAAATGGTAGCCTACAGAGTAGGAACAGACCATTACCAACCCTACATCTGGCAGAGGGCCAATCTCCAAAATATATAAAAAAACTCATCAAAATACCAAATAATCCAACTAAAAAGTGGGGTATAGATCTAAACAGAGAATTCTCAACAGATAAATCTCAATTGGTCTAAAGACACTTAAAGAATTGTTCTTAGTCATCAGGGAAATGCAAATCAAAATGCCTCTGTTATATCATCTTATACCTTTCAAAATGGCTAAGATCAAAAAAACTGATGACAGCTTATGTTGGTGAAAATGTGGAGTAAGGGGAACACTCCTCCACTGCTGATGGGAGTGCAAACTAGCCACTTTGGAAACTGGTGTGGTGGTTTCTTAGAAAATTGGGAATTAATCTAACTCAAGACCCAGCTATACCAAATTTGGGCATATACCCAAAGGATGTGCAATGATACCACAAGGACACTTGCTCAACTATGTTCATAACAGCATTATTCATAATAGCCAGAACCTGGAAACAACCAAAGAATGGATAAGGAAAATGTTTTACATTCAGAAAGACAAGCATGATATGTACTCACTCATAGGTGGTTATTAGAAGTAAAGTATAGTATATCCAACCTACAACCCATGGTCCCAGATAGTCTAGATACCAAGGGGGCCTCCTTCAGCCAATAGCCTTTGAGAGGCTGGAACAGGTTGAGGCATGGCTTTGGGTACCAAAAGCCATGGTTCTACCCCACTCGACCTTCTCTTCCCCGTGTTCCACACCTGGATGTTGGACCCCTATTCCTGTTCTGTGAGTTTTCCCATTTAATAAAGAAAAACCTTAGGTGTTAATTCTGCTGGCAGTGCACAGTTCCCAGCTGACAGAAAGCTTTGGGCTTCCATCTTATTCTGTTTCCCAACTCTCAAATTGCTTTAATTGTCCTAATAACTGCTCATAATTTGTTAAACAAAGTATAAACAAAGTATCTAAGTAGGCCACAGTGGGTGTAACCAGAGCGAATGATCCCAGAGAAGCGAGTGGGAGCTCTGAGTCCTTCTGCCATATGTCTGCAACTGTGACACCTGCTGGCCAATAAAGATTATTATACCTACTTCAATTCATTGTAATTGCCTATAGCAGGTAAGATTTGAAAATTTTGTGATGACTAACAATATTACCATTCAGGAATTTAATAACCATTTTGGAATGCTATGTATGGTATTCTGCAAGGCTTATGTGATTTTCCCTTTATATCCATTTATTTGATTTTGGGATGTAGTTTTGTTTTTCATATTATATCTTTAAGAAAATGGTTTGATAACAGAGCCAAGAATGAGTCACTTTTAGAAATGATAAAGTCTTTACAGACTAATAATGAACAGCTAGATGAAAAATTAATACTATTGATAAGGATAACATTGATTTGACAGACAAAGTCCAATCAGTGTCAAAGGGTGCTGAAATTATCTAAAAGAATTCATACTGTTGAATTTGACAATCAGAATTGGTTGAAAAGTTATGGTAAGTTAACAGATAGACTATATCTCCAGGAATGTAATATGCACGATATCAAAATTATGTCCAAGAATGAGACGTTATTGTTACTTGACAAATTTCATACCTTGGAATCATATGTGCAGAATAAGAACCAGAAACTAAATGAATCAATGAGGGCACTAGAACAGCACATAGGACTGGAGATTCAGACTTTACAAAAGGCAATGGTAAAAAGATTGGAAACGATCTTTTTGACATAGCGGATGAATCAAAAATGGTAAAAAGATTGGAAATTATGACAAGAACTGCTTCTCCAGCAAGGCAGGGAAGGTACAAGAACAGGATTTAGCCTCTCCAGTACAGGTCAAAATCAGGAATGACTTACCCAGAGTTTTAACTGCTTATCTGGTAATCTTCTCTGAGAAGCCATCTGGTACAAAGTACTAAGGTAGTCAAAGAATATAAATGGCAACCTATAGGTATGAGCGATCTAACTTAAGCAAGCAATAGTATCTTATTCCTTGCAATCACCATTTGTTAGGAGAAATATTGAAACTGTGGGCTCCAAGCAATAAGGCTACCCCATACAATTGGCTTAAAGTAGTCTCAGCAGTCCTAGAAGATGGACCCCAGTTGCTATGAAAATACTGTTGCTGAGAAGATGCAAAAATTTTAGAACAACAGGGGAAAGCAAAAGGATTTGAGACTTCCCAAAATCAAATCCTTGGTGAGGGCTATTACTCAGATCCTCAGGACCAGGCTCTCTATGATGAACACACCTTGTTCCTATGCAGCACAGCAGCTTGAAATGCTTGCAACAGGATTCAGAAATCAGGAAAGAGAATTGAATCATATACCAGGGTTAAACAGTGCCAGAGAGAATCCTTTAGTGACTTTTTACAAAGATTAACTGAGGCTGTACAAGAAGGAGTAACAGACCCAGAAGCTATATGTGTACTTATTGAATCTCCGGCTTTTGAAAATTCCAACTCAGAATGCAGAAAGATACTTGGGCCCTTAAAGATCAGATCAGCAACAATAGATGAATGGACCTTACATACCATGAATGTTGAGACATTTGACTAAAGTACTGAGGCTTGGGTAGGAGAAGCAATCTCCAGTGGTATGAGGAGACACCAAAATGCCAAATGTTTTAATTGAGGTAGAATAGTACATTTGAGGAGGGACTGTAGGCAAGGAATTCTTAGTAATAATGTCTCCTCTGGGAATGGCAAGAATAAATGGTCTCAATCATCTGGAATATGTAGGAGCTGTGGCAAAGGCTGACATTGGACCAATGAATGTAGATCAAAGAAAGTGAGACAAGGCAACCTGATACTATCAGGAAACTCCTTGGTTGGGGGGCTCTCATAGGTCCCCATGTCAAAAGTGGCCCAGTCATTCCCAGTCACTGTGGAGAATATGTCTCACCAGGAAAATTAAACATCCCAGTGCCTACTGTAAAAAAAATTCTGTTCTGGATGTTCATGGAATAGACATAGAGGATGAATCAAAAACTCCAGAGGGAAATAGGCAACGTTTATTTTGGCAGACTTCTATAAATGATCAAATACCACAGCTAAGAGTGCATTTTAAAAACATTGTAATTGAAAGATTACTAGACACAGGTGCGGATGTGACTATCATTACTCTAGAATCTTGGCATCTGAATTGGTCTCTTCAAGAAACAGATGTCCAATTCCTAGGAATTGGAACCCTATATCAAGTGAAACAAAGCATGAGATGGGTTGAATGCATAGGGCCAGAAGAACAGAGAGGAAGGCTGATGCCATATGTAGCTAATATTGCAGTAAATTTATGGGGTTGTGACCTGTTGCAGCAATGGAATATCCAGATTAATATTCCTGAAGTCCCCAAAACTCATGTTTCTTGGAAGGATATTATAAGGTACTATTCACAAAGGTCACCAGCCATTCAGGCTGTACAAGAACACATAGCAACTAGCAAATCTTCAGAGGTACTAACAGCCCTGCCTTTAAAATGGTTAACTGAGAAACCAGTATGGGTTAAACAATGACCTTTAACAGAAGATAAACTGCAGGCTTTAGAACAGCTGGTACAGGAGCAACTAGATGCCCACCATATTGAAGAATCAACTAGCCCTTAGAATTCTCCTGTATTTTTTGTTAAAAAGAAATCTGGAAAATGGAGATTGGTGACAGATCTAAGAGCAGTCAACAATGTTATTCAACCTATGGGCTCTCTACAATCTGGAATTTCTCTGCTTTCTCTATTACCAAAAGGATGGTCTTTAATAGTTACTGATTTAAAAGGTTGTTTCTTCACTATACCTTTACAAGAAGAGGACAGAGAAAAATTTGTCTACACAGTGCCTACTTATAATAATTCTCAGCCTACTAGGAGATATCAGTGGACCTCCTCCTGAGGGAATACTCAATAGCCTCACCCTGTACCAATGCTTTGTAAGTCAGCCATTGGAAATAATATGTAGGCAATTTCCTAAGTCTATAATTTACCATTACATGGATGACATTTTGCTATCTGATTCAAATGCAGATACTTTAGAAAGGATGTTTGGAAAAGTCAGGAAAGTTTTGCCTAAACAGGGATTAAACAAATTTCTCCTGAAAAAATACAGAGAGGAGATTCTGTCAATTACTTAGATTATAAAATAGGTTTACAGAAAATTAGAAAACAAAAGGCTCAAATTAGTAGTCTGATTGTGGACTCTTAATGACTTTTAAAGATTGTTAGGAGACATTTCCAGTCTACAATAAGCTGTTGGGATAACACCTGATCTAATAATTGATTTAAACAATATCTTAAATGGTGACAAAGATTTAAATAGTTCCAGGAAATTAACATCTGAAGCTGAGAAAGAATTAATGGTTGTTGAAGAGAAATTTCAGGAGGCTCATGGTGATAAGGTGGATCCAGATCTTAACTGCATTCTAGTCATATTGCCTTTCAGAGTTTTCCCTGTGGGAATTTTAATGCAGAGGGAAGATATCCTCTTAGAATGGATCTTTTTGCCACACAAACCAAATAAAAAATTAAAAACTTATATGGAAAAGGTCTCTGAATTAATTATAAAAGGAAAATTGAGACTTTGTCAACTAGCAGGTATAGACCCAGCAGAGATGATAGTGCCTTTTACTACTGATAAAGTTAAAATATTATGGGAAGACAATGAACCCTGGCAAAGAGCTTGTGCTAATTTTTCAGAGAGATTAAAAGCAATTATCTCAAAACAATAGATTTAACCTTATAAAGAGAACTTCTTGGATTCTTCCTTGAATTGTATGTGATGCTCNAGACTTTGTCAACTAGCAGGTATAGACCCAGCAGAGATGATAGTGCCTTTTACTACTGATAAAGTTAAAATATTATGGGAAGACAATGAACCCTGGCAAAGAGCTTGTGCTAATTTTTCAGAGAGATTAAAAGCAATTATCTCAAAACAATAGATTTAACCTTATAAAGAGAACTTCTTGGATTCTTCCTTGAATTGTATGTGATGCTCCAATAACTAGAGCCTGAACATTTTATACTGATGCAAATAAATCAGGAAAGGCAGGTTACAAATCAGAAGGATTAAGTAAGATGGAACAAAGCCCTTATAATTCTGTCTAAAAGGCAGAACTATATGCTATTTTCCTGGTACTAAGGGATTTTAAAGAACCTCCTAATGATTTGCAATATGCAGAAAGAGTTTTCTTGTATATTAAAACCACTGAATTTATGACAGATGATACAGAATTGACTTCATTATTCATTCAGGTTCCAGATATAATCAGGAATAGGCTTTGTCCCATGTATGTAACATACATCCAATCCCAAACAGGAACTTCCTGGTTCTCTAGCACAAGGTAATGCAGAAATTGATCGATTATTGATTGTAAGTGTGCTGACAGCCTCAGAATTCCATAAAAATATCATCTCAATAGCAAAGGTTTAAAGAGAGAGTTTTCTATTACATGACAGCAAGCTAAGGAGATTATAAAGAGATGTCCTACTTGCTCTTCCTATAACCAATACCGTTACCTGCAGGGAGTAACCCAAATGGTACTCAAAGGAATGAAATCTGGCAGATGGATGTGTTCCACTTTACAGAATTTGGAAAATTAAAATATATACACCACACCATTGACACTTATTCAGGTTTTCAATGGGCAACTGCCTTGAGCTCAGAAACAGCTGATTCAGTAATTACACATTTATTTGAAGTTATAGCTATCATGGGTATACCTACACAAATAAAGACAGATAATGGTTTAGCATATGTCTCTAAGAAAATGAAACATTTTTTTCTTATTATAATATAAAGCATATTATAGGTATACCAAAAATTACAGGTCAGGCAGTTATAGAAAGATCAAATTGAACTACATAGGATATGTTAAACAAACAGAAAGGGATGAAAAATACCCCCAGAAATAGATTGCATA
>LOJH01022742.1:0-12035 GCA_001685095.1 Ellobius talpinus
TGTAGTATGATTGGGCATCTCTTGGATATATTCCCAAGAGTGGTATTGCTGGATATTGAGGTAGGTTGACTCCAAATTTCCTGAGAAACCGCCACACTGATTTGCAAAGTAGTTGTACAAGTTTGCATTCCCACCAGCAATGAATGAGTGTTCCCCTTACTCCACATCCTCTCCAGCATAGGTTATCATTGTTGTTTTTGATTTTAACCAGCCCATACAATTAAATGTCTCTCTGTACTTAGCTCATTCACAGTCAAATAATTCAAAGGAAACACAATAATATATATAATCCAGACTCTCTGTGTATTCATATATCTTTATATGAATTATTTGTTTTAATATATATTACTCTTTAATATTTACTTTATTATCTTTCCTCCTTTAATCTATGACTGTCTGGACTCTATCACTTTAAATACTTTGTTTTTTTATAAACCATTTACTTCCTTTTATAATTCTCTATACACTTTTTCTTTTCTTCTTTTTTTGGTTTTTTGAGACAGGATTTCTCTGTAGTTTTGGAGCCTATCCTAGAACTAGCTCTTGTAGCCCTGGCTGCCCTCAAACCACAGAGATCCTCCTGTCTCTGCCTCCTGAGTGCTGGGATTAAGGGCACACACCACCACTGCCCTTATATGATTTTTCTCGCTGTCCCAAGCATACATACATTTTTAAAACACACTTGTCTTATTTAGAGGTATTTTATGTTTGAATCTGTCCTAATGTGTATCTGAAATTCTTTTCTGACCAGAAGTACTTCTTAAAATGCTAAGCCCTTTTTTTTATCAATATAAGTGGCACCATTGCTCGGGGAAATATGGCACTCCTTTCTTTCCTTGTCCAACCCAGCATGGCAGAGTTATTCGCTGCCTCTGAGAGCTATGGTCACAGCCCCATTTTTAGGCATTCAGTCAGTCTATGTTGCCATTAATCACATTGTAGTCCACTGTTCACAAACCCCATTTAAATACTTGGCCTCCTGAAAGACTCAGAGTTCATGCTGGCAACACTGCCCAGAAAATGGCATTTCAAAACCATGGCTTTTTCTCCCCCTGCTACTGCTGAATCAAGAAAACCTCTCTTAAGGGAGCATTGGTGTTAAACTATGCTTAACTTTGTTTGCTTTCTTTTTCTTTTCTTTTCTTTTTTTTGCCTAGAATTTTTTCCCAAACTCTCTCAGGTTTTAAGTAGATTTTGTTGGCCATGTGGGCACCAGTTTCTTGTAAGGAGACCATTTGTTTGTTTCCCAGCTGCCTGGCAGCTCAGACCCAAAATAATCACATAGAAACTGTATTATTTAAATCACTGCTTGGCCAATTATTAAAGCATATTGCTAGCTAGCTCTTACATCTAAAATTAATGCATCTCCATTATTTTATATTTTACCATGAGGCTCGTGGCCTACTGGCAAGGTTTCAGCACATCTGTCTCCGGCATGGTTACATGACTTCTCTCTGACTCTGCCTCCTTTCTCTCAGTATTCAGTTTAGTTTTTCCCACCTAGCTACATCCTGCCCTATCAGTAGTCCAAGGCAGTTTTTTATTTACCAATGGTAATCACAACATACAGAGGGGAATTCCACATCATTCTGCCTTTCTTCTTCCCAGAATTCTCCTAGTCTTGATGTCCCACCTATACTTCTTACCTGGCTACTGAACAATCAAAGTTTTATTAAATCAATACACATGACAAATCTTTGCAGTATACAAGAGCATTATCCCATAGCACTGCACCAGCACCAAAATTGAGGTGTACATATTTTCCTTCTTTGTTTTTATAGTTCCAGATAAGCATTCTTCTATCATTAATAAATGGATTATTAAATGTTTCTTTGTAACTGGTAGAAATTTCTAATGTTTCTTAATCTGGACTTAATTTGCATAAAGTAAAAAAAGACAATTTTAGAAAGATGTCCTGGTTGTTTTCTTTACTGTTTTCTCCACCCTTCCCTGTCTTCTATTTTACCCAGTAACTCCCTTGAGATATGTTTCTTTTTAATCTTTGCTATGCCATGGATCAAATCCAAGATGTCTGTATACATTTAGCCCTGTCACTGTACAATATCCCCAGATGTAAAAATTGCATTTAATTTAATAATATAGTTCTTTGTAGAAACACTTCTACTGAAGAAATAGTAGCAGGTAAAAAAAAAGCATGCTATTTTTTGAATTTCTGAATCATAAAAGCTGGTAAGATTAATGTTTCACTAAAGATAGAGTGTCTAAGTAATTTGTCATTAAACTTTATTTTTTTATAAAAAATATCAGGGCATTAAAATATATCTCTATAAGCACCTGTCAAATGTCAATGGAAAAAAGGGAGGATATGAAAACAGATGGTTAGTTCCTATTTATATTCTTAATGACTTTGACGGGTTGCTAAAAACTATCCTTCACTTTGTAAAGATTGACAGACATGAAAGTTCCAGATGATAACACGTGGAAGGCCTATAGAATAAAGAAAGATACAATTATTTTTGCAGTTATTCTTGCTTTTTAAAGACAGTACTTTGTAAGGAGAGCTATAGCCCATGGGTCATCATTAGACACTTGCAATAGCTCTTGTTTTCTTATACTTGAGAGAGGGCAAGTGAGGGATGATGGCTTAAAAACACCCTAAATTACTTACTGAGATGGAGTGATGAATTTTGCTGATGGAAGAAAGGAATATGACAATACTCACTGTAAAGTCTATGATGTGCTTTATAAATCATCCTTAGTTGTCTTTTCTATTATTATGGGAAAAAGAGCTTCCAGAGAACTCTCATACTGGTCAATCTACTTATTATATGAGCACAAACAATTATCAGTAGCCAGTAAGATTCTAAGTAATGAGAATCAAGCTGCCCCATTGCTCTTAGAGCTCTCTCAAATACAATATATAAATTTATGTACTTGGCAAAATTTTAAGGGCTGAAATGCATTTTTTAGATAAGAATACAAACAAAAGGACAGTTAAATGTTTAATTCAAGGTCACCCAGATAGTCAGATGATGAACTGGGAGCAGAATCTTACTGTATTTTATTTTTGGCCTAGTGTTCTATTTTCACTACACTGCCTCTTAGAACAGATAAGCTGACATCTCTCTGAATGAATCTGAAACTGATAAGAACAATCCCAAGAAATGGTTTTCAAATGTGTAACAATCATTAGCCAATGAGAATATTGGCAAGCCCCAATCCTTTTCTGTTTAAACATTTAGAAGGGGATTTTCACCACATTGAACTAATAGAAATCAGATTTTAGTTCACAGGGCTGTGATTTCATTTATGTTTCTGAAAGCATGGTGAGACTTGCACAAAGCAATTTCTATCTTTTAAGTCTTGCTAATCCACTTTAAGCCAGGCCCGAGTTACACATCATCTCAATGCTGTGATTACAAACAGACTTCCTCGCTAATCTCTTCAAAGGGGATTTTCCTTCTCCCAGGAGGACTGCACAGCATGGGACTGGCAGAATCTAGATGACTTCCTGCTTCATTTATAATTTAGCTGTTATTCTAAGACTATTGCATGGAAGGCCTCCTTGAAACTATGCCCAGGTCTTTGCTGGCTGTGTGAGTTCTCTCTGTAGTGCTTTAATAACTGATGAAGTTGAAGATGCTATTCTTACAGCAAGGATTAACTGAGATGCACATCAGATACCTGCAAAAGAAACAGAAAATTTCCTTGATAGTCGATACATTGAGTTTCCAGGGAGTATCTTGGGTGTTTATTTATTGGTAAGCTAATAAAAATATAATTCTCTTTTGTGTTTCTAAATTCAAGTTCTTTTCAGTAAAAATATTTCTACAATTTGAAGAGAAACAGAGCATACAATTCCATTTTAGATCAAGCATTTGAAACTTAACCATGTTTAGCTTCTAGCAAGTACTTACAGATGTCATTACAAATAAGTTGAGATAATTAAGCAATAGCCTAAACATAATTTTCTTTAAGAATTTTATTGGAATCTACAAATGAAAGAAGTTTGCAAACCATAGCTTGACATTTTCATCTTAAAACAAACAACTTACACATTCTTGTATATTCCAGGAAAAACAAAGAAATCTGTTTCTTCCAAAAGTTGAAGGATATTAATGGAAAACCCTACTTGCCTGTAAAAATTGCAAAAACTCTGTAGCTTTGTGATCAAATCCATCAAGTTTCAACTCAGATTTATTTTTGTCATCTTGGGTGTTAGAACTTTGGGAAACTCTACTTTTACTCTTAAGATTCCTTGGAATCCCTTCAGTTCATGTGATAACTCAGAGGAGCATGCACCCATTACCAAACTGATCACATAGGCCTTTCTTGGTAATAAGCCAAATATAGGGTTCTAATTTTTATTCCCTGTGTCTGCTAAAAATAAAATACAAGCTCATGGAACAATCTCTCTTCAATTACAGACATGACACTACTGTTACTTCTTCCATCTTTCTTCCTTTTATTTTATTTATTTGTTATTCTCAACTTTACTAAAAAATAGGTGTGTTCACACTGCAAGAAAAGAGCTAAGAACTATCAAAATATGCAGCCTAACACTAGAACAGAGAATCATTTATGTAAGGAAAATAAAAAAATATATCTTTCTTGCACTAGATATAAAATACTTATTTCCCCTTTTTATTGAAAACAGTTTTTAGAATTTTCCTCACATAATATATCCTGATTGTAGTTTCACCTCCTTCTACTCCTCCCACTTCTTATTTGCCCCACCCCATCCCAGTTCTGAATCTGGATTCAAAACTTTTCTGTCTCTCCTTAAGAAATGAATAGGCTTCTTGGGGGATAATAATAAAACATAATATAAAAAAAACCTATCACACCAAAGTTTAATGAGACAAAAAACAGGTGACAAAAGCTCAAGAGAGTTAGCATACTCAGGAATCCCACAAAAACACTAAATTGGAAGCCACAATAAATATGCAGAGGACCTGGCACAGACCCATGTAGGCTGCCCCATTCTCTGTGAGTTCGTGTGAGCTTTTCTTGTGTTGGTTTAGAAGACCTTGTTTCCTTGGTTTCCTCCATCCCCTCTGGTTCTTATACTCTTTCTACCTTCTCTCCAGGGTTCACTGAATCCTGAAGGAAGACATTAAATAGAGCAACCCCATTTACAGCTGGGTGTCCCACTGTGCATAAAGTCTGACTGTGGGTCTCTGTGTTTGTTCCCATCTGATGCAGGAGGAAGGTTCCCTGATTATGGCTGAGCACAGTGCTGCTCTAGGAGTATAGAAGAGTGTCATTAGGAGTCATTTTATTCTATTATTATTATTACATCATTATTATTATTTTAGACTAGTAATATTTGGTTTTACCCTTCATACCTGGGCTATCTGGTCTTTGTTTCTTGGTACCCAAGCAGTGCCAGGTATGGATTCCATTTGGTGGAGCAGGTTTTAAGTCAAATTAGTGATTGATTGGTTACTCACACAATCTTTGTTCCACCATTGCCCTAGCATATTTTGTAGGCCATACACCACTGTATATGACAGACTATATCTGGCTGGCTTGACACTTATCGTTTACTTGTAAGCCCACTGATACCTCCTGTATCAAAGATGCTAGAACACAGTGGTGAAGGCACCAGTTTGATTTCTCCATATTCAGTGAGTTTTGGAAGTGTTGTATTCAGCAACAGGATCTTGCTGTCAGTTTGTGGAAAGCAACCTATAATATGGGCAGTAGCCTGGTTTGTTTGGGGGTTCCCAAGGAACGCCTTTTGCTAATGACTCAACTAGATGTAACCCAATCTTGAGGCTGGAAACTTCCATTGAGAATCTATCTATTATTTGCTGATCTCAATAAGACTGCCTTCATATCTGTTTTTTAAGAGGCTTCTATTGTATTATTGTTTCATACTTTCTCTCAAATGATCCTAATTTCATCTGTCTCTTCCTATATTCCCTCCATTATCTTCTCTCTCCTTGCCTCCTTGATTCTTCCATTTTAGCTTCCCACCAATTTATACCTGTCTATTTTGTTTCCATTTCCTAAGGAGATATATGTGTAGCCCCTAATGCCTTACTCTATTCCTTTTTTGTTATTCTACTGATTATAAGTTGTTAATTGACTTAAGAGCTTATATATACATAAAAATTAACACATATCATATTTGTCTTTCTGAACCTGGAATACATCACTCAGGATGATTTTTCTAGTTTCATCCATTTACCTGCAAATTTCATGATGTAACTCTTTTAAACAACTTTATAATACTCCATTGTTTACACATACCCCATTTTCTCTATCCATTCTCCTATTGAGGGACATCTAGGTTGTTTCCAATTTCTGTCTTTATGAATAGAGCAGTAATGGACACAATTAAGCAAGTGTCTCTATAGCAATATGACGAATCCTTTTGGTATATGCCCAGGAGTGGTATAGGTGGATCTTAAAGCAGATTGATTCTCACCTTCCTGAGAAAATGCCACACTGATTTCCATGGTGACTGCATGAGTATGCTGTCCCACCAGGAGGGAATAAGTGTTCCTCTTACTTTACATCTTCGTCATCAGGAGCTGTCACTTGTTTTATTGATTTGTCTATCCTGGCAGGTGTAAGATGGAATCTCAAAGTACTATTGGTTTACGTTTATCTGATGGCTAAGGATGTTGAAAATTTCTTTAAGTTTTTCTAGTCATTTGTGTTTCCTTTATTGAGTATTTCATTTACATCTGTGCCACAATTTTTAATTTGGTTATTTTATTATCTAGTGTTTTCCTTTCTTTATTTTGAATATTAGTCCTCTATTATATGTGGAGTCTTTTTCCATTTTGTAACTGCTGCTTTCTCTGATTGACAGTGTCCTTTGCCTTACAGAAACATTTCATTTTCAGGAGGTCCCATTTATTAGTTCTTGATCTTGGTGCCTGTGTTATCAGTGTTATGTTCAGAAAGTAGACTCCTGTGCCAAAAAGTTCAAAGCCTTTTTCACTTTCTCTTCTGTCAGGTTCAGTGGTTTTATGTTAAGGTTTTTGATCCATTAGGGGCTGAGTTTTGTTTGGATTCCCCTACATGCCATCCAGTTTGATAGCCTCAAACAACTTCAAATATCTTTAAAAAAGCAAGGAAATAAAAGGTTTATATGATAAAAATCTTCAAGTCAGTGAAGAAAGAGTTGAAGATTTCAGTAGGTCAAAAAAAAATCTTCCATGCTTATGAATCAATAGGATCAGTATAATAAAAATGGCCATCCTACCAAAAGCAATCTGCAGACTCAGTGCAATCCCCAGCAAAATCCCAGAACAATTCATCACAGATCTTGAAAGAACAATTTTTAGTTTCATATGGAAACACACACACACACACACAAACACACGACAGCTAAAACAATATCAAATAATAGAAGAACCGCAGAAGCTGTCACTAATCACAACATCAAGATGAACTACAAAGCTCTAGTAATAAAACAACATGGGACTGGCACACAAAACAGACATGTTGATCAATGGAATTGAAGACACAGTCATATATCCATACACTGATGGACACCTGATTGTAAAGAAGTCAGAAACACACACTAGAAAAATGACATAATTTTCTTCCTTTTATTCTTTAAATAAAATTAAGCGGAAAATGCTTTAACAAGTTGAACAAGTTCATATAAAAATAAAGATAAACACATTCTTACTATATATTTTTGAACATAAAGTACTGGCTCAGTAGTATATTTGAGTCAAAGTCAGAGAGGACAGAGGTCTTTGCTAGTCACAGCTATTATTTGTTGTACACAGTAAAGCTTCTCCTTTCCCTTCCCCTTCCTTCCTTCCTTCCTCCATTTATTTCTTCTTTCTCTCTTTCTTCCCTTCCTTTCTTTCTTTCTTTCTTTCTTCCTTCCTTCCTTTCATTTACATAATAATCCTATGTGAAAGTAAATAAGTGTATTCTTTACCTTGGAATAGAAATGTAAAATAACAATGTTTTCATTTTATATTCCTAATTTATCCTATTCATTACCAGGTTTTCAGGAATAGAATGGACACACAGGAATGTAGTGCTTTTCCTACACACCTGGAAACCAAGTAACACCAAACATTAAGTTTTCTATATGCCAAGGACTTTCTAGACTACAGAAAGAAAATCCAGAATTGCAGTACAAGTCTCAACCAAGTACTGCTTGTAGTTCTGTGATCTTGCCTTTGAGTGGAAGAGAAGAGAAATATGGTCTGAAGTTCTGTCTGGTCCAGTAGAGTTTTGGCTTTGGGGTGAGAATGAGTCTAAGAAAGACTTTATCTCGAGCAAGTGTGACAGCGATTTTCTTTTGATCTCCTGCTTTTACTTTCCACATGGACCACCTATTTCCAGGCAGAAGAAAAGTCATATGGGGCATATTTTGGTGTTCTTTAACACCCTCTGTTTAAAATTCTTACAGTGTGTGTGTATGTGTGTGTGTCTGCACACGCACACGCATGTGCGTGATGGCAGAAGAATCTTTTGGCAAAATTAAAGTGATTCAGGTCTACTTCCAATGAATGTGGTTATAGAACAGCATGGCAGCTTAGTAAAGCTATATCACAAGGGAAAATCCAAATAAAAGTAGGAATATGGCCTATGTTTAATTGCAGTTATTAGTTCAGTAACATAATTATCTTGATTTTTATTTTATTTCTCTTGCTGTGGCCTTCTCATGGTACTCTACATGCTAAGCTCAATTAGTATGTAGAATATTAGAAAGAGTTCTGATGAAGGACTCTGTATTTATTTGGCACAGTGTTCATCCTGTTACATGGAAGTGCAGAGAATTGAAAGTATGTTTTCTAGTTGATTTTTATGCTCCCATCATTTAATGGTCTCCAATGGTATAGTAAATCATGTGTATGTGGGTTTGGGCTTCTGTGTATGTATATGTATGTTTGTATGTACATGTGTGTCTGTGTGTATATATGTGCATGTTTATGTGAGTGTATGTCTATAAATGAAGGGACCACAAAGGTCTAAGGCATATAATTCTGTGCTCACCCTATAGAAATCTATAGTTTTCTTTATTTCTTTAAGATCAAGGTAATAGGATTAGCCAAAAGCTTGGGGTTAGATTAAAATGTCACCTTTTATAAATTTATGGCCATCTTTTCTCCTTCCTAAATGTGAATTACTCAGAATTTAATTTAACTTGAAAAGGAGGTAAAGGCATTTATTCACCAAAGACAGAAACTTGTAGTCACCAATGGACTCAGTAATTCCGTTCTCTTTCTTATAATACTCTCTCTTCCCTATAAATGGTCCATAAAAATTATACTCACAAATGTTTTTGTTTCAATAATTAATTAAAAGCAAAACTATATATTTACCTTCTTTGTTAAAGATGAGTGTCTTACTGTTTTTATTATTGTGGAGTGACACTATGACCATGGTAACTCTTATAGAGGAAAACATTCATCTGGAGTTTGCTTACTGTTCAGGGGTTTAGTGCATTATCACCATTATGGGAAGAATGACAGCAGGCAAGCAGACATGATGCTGGAGAGAATTCTACACAGAGATCCTCAGGCAGCAGGAAGAGAGAGTAACTCTGGGACTGGCTTGAATTTCTGAATCCTCAAAGCCCATTCCCCAGTTACATCCTTTCTTCAACAAGGCCACACCTCAAATAATGTCATTCCCTATTAGTCAATGAGGAACATTTACATTCAAGCCCCCTCAATGAGTGAAAATGCAACTCAATATAACATTAAAGTCTGAGTTCTGATTGTTGTAAATCTTGAAACATAAAGTTGAGATTGGTGGGATTTTGAGTTGCTAGACCCAGTGTTTTATTCTTTCTTAGATCTTTGACCTTTGCCATGAATGTTTTCAAGTCTTCTCAAAGCAAAAGATACACATCCCAGCTGCTGTCTTTGAGTTATACCAAGGAACTTCTTGCTCTACTTGGAACGTGGTAGTACGACAGTGGGCAGTTCTGAGAACAGTCCTAAATATTCTTGCATATCTAGGGTTTCTGTCCAGTCAGATATGATGACAACTTTAGAGGAAATGGCTACTCTGGAGCAGACTTGGCCAAAAGCATGTAGCTCAGATGGTCTTTATGGTTACTTAATGATCTCTCATTCTAGATTATTGATCCGTCAAGCATCTGTTCCACAGATGTGTGGTGAATAGTTGCTAATGGTGAATGCCAGAATTCTGTAGCAGTAACTTGCACAGTAGTGACTAATTGGTATTTAAAAAGGTTAAAAAGTATTGAGAACTAAATAATACTGCCTACATATAAACCCTTTATTGTCCATTAAGAATAAAAATATATGTTACTGACATTTAGGATTAAAATATTCAATAATTTAGGGAACTTAAAAATCTTAGGGTTTTACCTCAAAACCTAGGGCTATTTGGGTTACCAAAACAGAAAAAAAATTAAAAAGAATATATTTAAGATACTAGTTATTTGAATGATAGATTTTTTTAATTTAATAGAGTAAACTCATGATTTTCTGAAACATACTATATAATACGAGGGTTTCATTTGAAGGTACCAGAGTCTGCTTTTAATTAAGCATAAAGTTGTTCATTAAGTTGCTTAAATAATTGTTAGAAATATTTGGAAAACTTAATAAACCAACAATTCTGAACTGCCAGGAGGATTCAAACCCTCATTGCAATATGGTACCACTGTGGCTCTGTGATCAACTCTGGAACCCTCTAGCCTGAATTTAACTTCCATGCTTTGAATACACTTCTACTAGTGTGTCAATTCCATAGGGTATAGAATCTTAAGGACACCAGACTAGACTATCTACCACGAGTGAGTCACTGGCTTAGGCACTGGGAAAACAACAAATAGAGCACCAAGTCTTCTTATGGGTTTTGTTTACTTGGTTCCATTGCAGTACTTATTCAATGAAGTCCATAAATTCCATTGTGCTGTATTGTGAGGCAGTGCCTTAGGAAAATAAGGGAAGAACTGAGCAAGCCATATGGAAGTCAAAAGTATTTGGTTGAAATATGGTGATCAAGAAAAGTTTCTGTTTAAAATGTGCAACTGAATTTAGTCCAAGAGGAGACAAAGCAAGTGAGATATGAAGCCATGAGGATGTGTTGCAACAACAAGGTCCTGGTAGGGAGGGTCTGACATCTAGATCCTTGGGAGTAGAAGACAGCCAAACTGAATCTAAATGGAACAGCAAGCAGGACAGTGTGAAATGAAACACAGAACACAAAGAAACAGAGAGCCCAACTGTGGAGCTTGGGTAGGACTTGGTCTTTGACCTTAAGTGATACAGAAGGTTTTTGCAACATCCTAAAAATAAGGGATTTAGACCACTATTTCCCACTTTTATAATGAATCAAGGTGAAATACCATGATACAGAATGATTTAAAAGAATGCTCCATTTCAAATGAGTAATCACTTTCCATTTTATTTCTCTGGAGCAACTAACATTAACCAATGCCAACCTGTGTTCAATTTGTATAGGTTGACTGACTCAGGGTGAAATCGTTTAGCAACTATTCAGCATTTGATCTTTTGTATGTAACTTTTGTCACTAAACATCACATTTCAAAGTCCCTCCACTCTGTAGTGTATGCCAAAATTTCATTCCTTTTATGCATGACTATTATAGACAATGTGGTTGCATATAAGCTATTTTTCAAATGGCAATGGTGTGTGGTACTTTACTTCACAATGTATGACATATTTGCACTATGTGTACACAAACATTTGAGCATCAATTTTCAATTCTTTAGTCCTAAATCTAAATGTGGGATTGCTGGTTTGTATGATAGTTTTGTATTTATCTCTGAAGACTCACTTAGCTCTTGTACATAATATATGATTACTTTCCATTCCTATTCCTAATTTATTCTCATTTTCCCAACTCCTCTTCATTTCTATCTTTTGTTACAGTTATCTTAATGGGTCAGGAGTGGTATTTTATTTTATTGTCATTTTTTTCTGAAAAAGCAACATTTTCTGACTGTTATATTGAGAATAGAACTTTAGGAGGATTTGAGTAGAGCTGAAGTATGTGGGAACACTTGGATGCTTTTCAAAAATAAGTTTTGTAAGGGGGAGGGGGAGGGAAATGGGAGGAGGGGAGGAGGTGGAAATTTTTAATAA
>LOJH01022743.1:0-19779 GCA_001685095.1 Ellobius talpinus
ATGAGGCTGTGTCCTACCAGTAAGGTTCTGGTGTCTTTCTTTGGCAGCTACATGGCGTCTGCCTGACTCTGCCTTCTTTCTCCTTGCATTCAGTCTAGTTTTCCTGTCTGCCTATATTCTGCCCTGCCATAGGCCAAAGTAGCTTCTTTATTAACCAACAGTAATAAAACATATTCCTAGCATACAGAGGGGAATCCCACATCAGAATATTTCTTAGAAGGAAATTTGGGGACTTGAAGTAGTTGACTTTGTACTCTATATGGAAATTCAAAGTCAACTACATCATCCCTAATCAGTGTAGAAATGAAACTTTTCTTGATTGTTCTAGAAAAAAAATACAGCATGAAGGACCAAAGAGCTAAGCCCAGAGAGTAAAGGTGCTGCTGCCAAGCTTGATGACCTGCGTTCAATCCCCAGGAGCCTCACAGGGAAGGAGAGAAAAGACTCCTGCACGTTGTCCTCTGACCTCTGTATGCATGCAGTGGGACACAGATGTATACATGCACTTGCATGGACACACGTACACCCTCACATTAAAATAAAATATAAACATAAGTACATAAATAAATGATGTGTGAATCACAATTTAGTGAACACCTATGAGTAAGATGTGTAAGTTACTAAAGAGTAAGTAACCCATATTTGTATATCATTTTATTTTTCTATAATTTTAATAATGATAATAATTATTATTCTTTAAGATGGTGTCTTGCCAACAATGCGGACACTAAGAGAGACTTACATAGATATAATCTACATGGGAAGTAGAAAGTAGAAAAAGACAAGATCTCCTGAGTAAATTGGGAGTATGGGGACCTTGGGGGAGGACTGAAGTGGGGAGGGAAGAGGCAGAGAGGGGAGCAGAAAAAAATGTAGAGCTCAATAAATATCAAAAAAAAAAGATGGTGTCTTGCTCTGTAGCTTTGGCTGGCCTGAACTCTCTGTGTAGCCCAGACTGGTTTTGAACTTGTGATCTTTGCCATTTGCTAGAATTAGATGCATGGACCACCACTCCAGGCTTAAAGCATTATTTATTGTTGTTCACTTTCCAACTTGCTGAAGAGTGAAATTAGATCCACGTCTCGCACCCTGCCCAATAATCGATTCAGACAGGATTAAAAACCTTAATCCAAACTAGGACCACTGAACTTGTTACAGGAAAACATAGAGGAAACACATTAGGACCCCCAGCAGCACAGAAAATGGCCACAAGGATTGATAAGGATATTATATGCCATTTAAAAGCTTCTGCATATGAGGCGAAACTATCAACAGAATGAACAGACAACCTGAGGAATTGGATCAAACCTTTGTCAGCTCTATCCCAGACCTGGGTTAATCTCTAGACTACATAAAGATCAGCAAAAATTAAACAACCAAATTCACAATCAACAAACAGGTCAATGAGCTAATATATTGACAGGTCCTCAGTAAAAGAAACACAAATGGCCAATAACGATTTTGAAGAGTATTTAAGATCTATCGTGGGGATGAAAACTGAAAGCACTTTGAGAGTCCATCTTACTCCCATTCAGTGGCTGGGATCAAGGAGACAAAGGATGACAAATGCTGGGGAGGGATTGTCCCCTCTTGGTGGGAGTGTGACGAGCTCAGCCACCTGGAAATCAACCTGGAGGTTTCTCCAAAGGTGAAGAATAGAACCACCCTGTGATGCTCCTGGGCGTGCACCGAAGGACCCCATGCCCCGCCACAGAGGCACATACACATCCGTGTTAGCACTGATTTTATCCCAATAGCAAAGCCATGGACCCAGCCTACACAGCCGTCAGCGGATACTGAAGATGTGGAACATGAATAGCCACAGCGGAATTTTGTTCAGTTGCAAAGAAAAGTGAACTTCCATAACGTTCAGGAAAACGGATAAAGCTAGAAAGTACTGCGTTCAGTGCGGTAACCCAGGCTCGGAAAGTCAACAGCACAGGTTTCCTCTCATGTGTAGATCCGTGTGTGTGTGTTTCTGTGGAAGTGTGGGTAGAGGTTTGAAAACTAGAAAGGGGCCCATGAGGTGAGAAAAAGGAAAGTGGCTTCAGGTGAGGGGGATGGGCAGAATGCTGTGGTATGAAAGGGGGAAGGGAGAGCTGGGGCAGGGAGCTAGTGGAGAGCCCCAGTCAGGGAGAGCTGGGGTAGGGAGCTAGTGGAGAGCCCCAGTCAGGGAGAGCTGGGGCAGGGAGCTAGTGGAGAGCCCCAGTCAGGGAGAGCAGGGGCAGGGAGCTAGTGGAGAGCCCCAGTCAGGGAGAGCTGGAGAATCAACCAAAACCGAGTATTTCCGAGAACGCTGCAAGGAAGCCCATTACTTTGTATGCCGGCTAAAAAATGAGCGTAAAGGGAGGTGGCTGGAGCGCATCCTTTGAGTACCGCATGTGTCCTGTCACAGGTCAGTGAATGACTGTCCCAGATAAACTGTCTAACAGGTGTCAAGTGTCAGGTTATTCCAAGGCTGGGGAATGCACGCTAAGCCTCGTTTGGAGGAACAGCTGGGGTGTCTTGTTACTTTGAAAACTAACTGGGGCCGGGCACTCTGTGGTCCCGCTAAGCTAATGACTGGACAATGACTGCACACAAACAGCTTGAAGGACGGGAAGGAGGAACTGTAAGCCAGAGATAAAGAAGCTTGGAGGAATTTGTAAGCTGACTTATCCAAACTGTTGTCGTCCTTTGTGGGTTGTGGTGTCAATTATCTTTTATATAGAAAGTTAAATCTTTCTATCTGCCGCGAACTTTGTGGAGAGTGGCAGGAATCTTTTGAAACATCTGTAATGTGTGGGGACGAGAGTTCCTTTGAAGTTGATCGCCACTCATCTATGAGAACCAACACGGAAAACACTGATGAGTGCACTTCCCTTTAAACAAACACCGGTGTATCCGTGTTCATACAAAGCCACGGGTGCAGTTATGTGGTTTCCTTCATTGTCCTGCTTCTCCTCCTCCTCTTACTTCTCCTCTTCCTCCTTCTCCCCCAACTCCTCCTCTCAATCACAAACCTCCTGCCTTGTCCTCACTATCGCTAGGATTGCAGGCTTATGTCACCATGTGAGAAATGTGACAGGTGCTAGAAAGATATCAAATTAAAAAATGATGATAATATGCCAGTACAGTGGTGCATGCCTTTAATCCTGGCACTCCGGAGGTGGAGGTAGAGGCAAGGGGATCTCTGTGAGTTCAAGACCAGCCTGGTCTACCAAGCAAGTCCAGGCAAGTCAGGGCCACACAGTGAGACCCTTTCTAAACAAACAAATGGCAATGCAGCAGTAACATAGCCCCCCCTTCACTGCTATGCTTTCAAAGTTCAAATACTACAGGG
Organism: Ellobius talpinus; assembly: GCA_001685095.1. Classification (NCBI taxonomy): domain Eukaryota; kingdom Metazoa; phylum Chordata; class Mammalia; order Rodentia; family Cricetidae; genus Ellobius; species Ellobius talpinus. Next base: position 3,323 of record LOJH01022743.1, read on the forward strand.
TAGCCCAAGCTCATAAGTTAGTGGATGGCGTTAAAGCTGTATTTAAGTAGCAATAAATGCAAAGGAAAGAGTGCACCTGCAGTTAGAGAAATAAAGCTAAACTTATTTTCTGGAAGTTTCTTTACCACAGCTATCACCTGCCGCTCTAATGAGCAGTCAGCAATTAGTCACACATCAGCATCTTAGCTTACTGAGAGCTTACTGTGGGGCGAACGCTGGACTAAGAGCTTGGCATGCAAGTCCTGTGACCCAGCAGCTCAGGCACAAGGGAGTCCCTGAAGGCACAGGGGAGTCCCTGAAGACCACATACACAGCAAGGCGCTGGGAGCCAGGTTCCAAAACCTTTGCATCAACGTGTCACTGCAATCCTGTGACGCTGATCAGTATATTATTCATACGTCATTTACTGTCAAATTTGATGACTGATTCGTTAAGAGCAACTTTTAAATGAAAGATGTTATAAATGTTCAGAGTTGGTTTAATCTTTCATTTTGCATATATATTATTTTGTTTGTGTGTGTGTGTTTGGTTGAGTGTGGACAATGTATATGGTGCAGGTGCCATAAATGAATGTCAGGTTTCTTACTTGGTGACTCTGCACCTTATATGTTGAGGCTATGTTTCTTTAATCCTAAGCTTGATGATTTGACCAGCTAGTCAGTTTGCTGAGGGATCTTGTACCTCTGTTTCCTGAGCCTTGGGATTATGGGTGGGTTAATACAGACAAACCCACATACACACACACTCATACAAAACACAGTCTTATATGCATATACACTCACAGAAAATACACATTCACCTTCCAAACACATACATACACTTTGATACTCACACAAAACACAGTCTTGCACACATACACACATGCACTCAAAATACAGTCACACCCACACACTTACATACACTTATACACATACAGAATACACAGTCATACACAGACATACTCTCACACACACACTTGCACACAGACATCCACACACACTCATACACTCACACAAAACACAGTCACCACACACACACACACACACAATCACACACACATATGCCAATTTTCCATGGCGGTCTGAACGTTAATTTTCATGATTGTATGGTAGCACTTTAACTATGGCGCAATCTGCCCAGCTCCTTTTTTTAATGCAATAAGCATGCATTTAGTTAAGTGTGAATGGATATAAAGAATTTATTTGGAAAATTTTGTTGTCACGAAGTTCAGTAACAAGATCTACCTCATCCCTGTTAAAAGCTAGATTGTTGGCCTTAGTGTAGTCTTCTTTAGGTAGCAATATTTAGGCAAATTTCTCTGAAGAAGTCATCTGAACACTGACCAAGAAAAAGGGAATTAAACAATCAGTAACATGGGATCTTGTTGATTCTCCCAGCTCCCTTTCCCCGATGGAAGGAGAGTGAGTCTTCTTTAGTCCTTAGGCGTGTGCTCATAGACCTGAGGTCTAGGTGCTTCATTTTTGTTGTGATAACTATGTTATAATTACTAATATGAAGTCTTGAGGATAAAATTAAAACAAGTTTTTCACTTACCCTTTCATTAAGTCTTACAAGAAGTCTTGATAAGTGCAAGCCACTCTCTGCGATGTACTCCCTTCTGGTATTCGGTCGGGTTTTCACCTCCTCTGACCTGAAGCTGTCAAGAAACCTTCACTAGTCTCTCCATCATAGATCCTCCACCAGATCCCCCACCAGACCTTCCACCAGACCCCCCACCAGACCCTCCACCAGACCTTCCACTAGATCCCTCACCAGATCCCCCACCAGACCCTCTACCAGATCCCCCACCAGACCTTCCACCAGATCCCCATCAGACCTTCCACCAGATCCCCTACCAGATCCTCCACTAGACCCCCCACCAGATCCCCCACCAGACCCTCTACCAGATCTCCCACCAGACCTTCCGCCAGATCCCCCACCAGACCTTCCACCAGATCCCCCACCAGATCCCCACCAGACCCTCTACCAGATCCCCCACCAGATCCTCCACCAGACCCTCCACCAGATCTCCCACCAGACCTTCCACCAGATCCCCCACCAGACCTTCCACTAGATCCCCCACCAGATCCTCCGCCAGACCTTCCACCAGATCTCCCACCAGACCTTCTAACAGATCCCCCACCAGACCTTCCACCATATCCCCCACCAGACCTTCCACCAGATCGCCGATCCCCCACCAGACCTTGCACTAGATCCCCCACCAGATCCCCCACCAGATCCCCCACCAGATCCCTCACCAGACCTTCCACTAGATCCCCACTAGGTCCCCCACCAGATCCACCACCAGGGCTTCTTAAGATTTTCCCTCTTAAAACCTCTTTTCCTTAAAACTTTTTGATAGATAAAATAGACATAACAATCAAACATTAACTAATAATGAATCATAAAATTATTTTAAAAGCAATTTTGGCATATAACTATTACCATTTATTAAAATCAAAAGCAAGTTTGCACCCTACTGAAGTGGATTGCTTATTCATTTTTATATAAATGATCGAATTTTGGTTGAGTAATTGATACTGCAGGATATAAAGCATTGTATTTCAGGGTCAGATGAAACTTTGATTTTATAAACTTAATTCTGAGAATATCTCTTTTCATAAATATATAGTAAAAAATGGCATAACTATACTTACACTATTTCAGAATTTGTTAGAAATTTTGTTTAACCCAGAAATTATTTACTAATTTTTAAAATGAAATTTAAATGTCTAATTCAGACAGAAATTTTTTATTAATTTTTAATTTTTTAAAAACAGAAAAGTTATTTTATATAATGCATCCTGATTATGATTTTCCCTTCACATCTCCTCCCAGATCACCCCTACTTCCTCATCACCACAACTCCATGTCTTCCTTCTGTCTCTTCTAAGAAAGCAAACAGCTGCCAAGTAGTGGCACACGCCTTTAATCCCAGCACATGGGAGTCAGAGGAAGGTGGATATCTGTGAGTTAGAGGCCAGCCTGGTCTACAGAGCGAGTACCAGGACAGCCAGGACTACACAGAGAAATCCTGTCTTGAAAAACCAAAAAAAAGGCAAACAAAAAACAGGATAAAACAAAATGAGCAAACTAACAAACAAAAAGAGGAAAAGAGAAATAAGTTAAAAAATATTGAGAAACACATACACACTCAGATATACACACGGACAAACAAAACCCATAAAAACTCAAAATTCGTAACCATAATATACAGGCAAAAAATCAGTAGATCAGTAAGGTAAAAAAATGCCCAGACGAAGAAATATAAACAAAAAATTTGCAGAAATACCCTTGAGTTAATTCTGTTTTGGCTGCCTCTGCTAGGCATGGGGCCTGCCATGAAGTGTGGTTTGCATGACAGTGAGACTTTGTTTTGAGAGTAGTTGTTAGTTGGAGACAGCTTCTGGGTTGGGGACAAGAGCTTGTGTCTACTTCCCTATCTAGTCTAGTTTGGATCTATGCAAGCCTTATACATATTGCCACAGTCTCTGAGCTCATAAGTATTCAGTCCTGCTGTGTCTACAAGGCCTTGTTTTCTTGGTGTCTTTCATCCTGTTTGGCTTCTGCATAGTTCCCTGAGCCCTGAAGGAACAGATTTGATGGAGACATCACATTTAAGGCTGAGTTTCCCAAGGTCTTTCACTCTCTGCACATTGTCCAATTTTTGGTCTCTACTAATTCCCATCTACTATAGGAGAAAGCTTCTTTGATGATGGCTGAGTGAGACACTGATCTATAGGTATATCAGGATGTCATTAGGAGTCATTTTATTGTTGTGCTCCTTTAGCAGAACAATAATATTGGTCTGCCCCCCCTTCCCCGACCATGCCTATCTAGTCTCAGATTCTTAATGACCTGAGCAGTGTCAGGCATGGGTTCCTTCTCATGGAGTGGGCCTTAAACCCAATCAGAGAGTGGTTGGTTACTCCCACAACTTCTGTGCCACTATTGTATCACCAGCATTGTAGATTGAGGGGTTTAGCTTTCTCCGGTGGCATGCAAAGTATCTTCTAGTACCACAAACACTAGTAGTCAGTCACTAGGGGTTGAAGGAACTAATTAGGTCCCAGCTCGACTTTTCCATATTCAGTGATATATTTAGTTATTTGGTGATTCCATTTAGATTATTTTCATATATATGTGTAAACACACATTTATACACATTTATATACATATTATATATACACATTTATTTTCATATATGTATATCTATGAAATACATATGTATGATACATAGTTGTGTGGATTTATTTCTGGGTCTTCAATAGATTCCATTGATCAATGTGGGTTTTTTTTTATGCTGATACCATGGTTTTCTTACTATAGCTCTGCAATACAATTTGAGATCAGGGATGCAGCAGTTCTTTTATGATTCAGGATCCGAAGAGCAATTTTTAAAATCAAACATTCTAAAATAATACAGGCCAATGATTTGATACGTGCAGGGAATGGTAGTAGGAAAATGTCAGTTTTCCCTGCTTAAGTCATTATGTTTCTGCATGAGCAGAGAAGTTTATGTGCTCAGTAAAAATCCTACATACAGTTCCTATCCTGAGTTTCTGATCTGAGCCAAGGTGTTTTAGACGGTGGTCACTGGCACTGGTTAGCTTGCCAGCATGAGCTGTGCAACATGCAGCATAGATACCCTGTGACCCAATAGAGACCCTACTGCCAGAAACACCTACAGTTGGCTGTTGTTTGATTTTTACTTCATTATTGGTTATAGTTCATCCAGAGAGTTATACAGTTGCTGACTTCTTACACATTCGGTTATTTGACCCCATATAGTTTGAGAATTGAGTCCTAGGCTCTGACTTTGTGGAGCTTTCTCATGTCCACGGTCCTTATGGACGTCGAGTGTAGCTGCAAGAGAATGCCTTTAGTTCTGATACCCAGGAAGCTGTTGTGGAAACATCACTGGAGCCCAGGAGTTTGAAGGCAGCCCAGGCACCCCAGGAATACCTGGTTTAACAACTGCCGTGGAAAGGGAGCTTACAGCAGCATTTTCTTGAGCCTCCCATGACTGTAAGCTTAAGTACATCATTATCCATCAGTGATCCTCAGACCGTTGAGGATGCGCCCTAAGATGGGCTTCAGACACTCCCATTTAGAAAACTAATCCTAGCAGTTGTACTCAAGCCTTGAATCTTCAGGACAGGCGGGAATCAGCTCCACCTCCGGTCTCTGCTTGCCTGTGCTTATTTTCCAAGACATCAGCTTTGATAAACTTTAGTTCTAATGACAGCAAAGCTCCTCTGATTGGACAGTTTTGTTAGTTACATGTAAACAGTGGTATGGGCTTTCCGGCTAAGTGCCAGGCCCCAGGAGGTGGCATTCCATGCACGAGTTTATAGAGTGTCTTAATGACAGGGACTAAGCAGCCTGTGACTAGCCAGTGACTGGGGAGTGCAAGGAAGAACCTGTATATCTTAACAGAGAGGCAAAGCAGCGAGACACATCCTCACTGAGGCTTCTGGGAAGTAACAGCTTCCTAGCCAGGCTCTGAGTGTCCTTCAGCTGACTGCTAGTCAGCTGGTCCCATCCCCTCAGTGGGTGTTCGGGTCCATGACATACATAGTCTGGAGTGCTCAATCAAGCCCAGAGCAAGCCACGAGGGGGAAACATGGGCTCCCTCCTGGGAAACACCAAGGTTTAGAACGAGGTGGTATCAGCGACGATGTCATTTCCTTAGTTTCCTCTCCAATGCTGGACAACAACCCATGTGCGTTATCTCCTCCAGTGTAACCCCAGTCGGAAAACAGACTTGCAGCGACTTTTCATTGGCATCCGAAAGAAAAACATGCACTGACCTCAACAGAGCGAGCAAGCAATTAATGAGGAAAAGAGCTGACTGAAAATTTCCACACATGCTGTTTTGAAAAGCTAAGCATGGATGCCTGGCTCTGGAATTTTTAACATAAACTCCGTTCCCTCTTCATTTATACATCTCTGGAATTACAAGGTCTTCTTGGCAACTCTTTCCCCTCAGATCCAATCCACAATGTGCTTAGTTGCAGAAAGCCCCACACTGCCTCCAGTTGCAGAAAGCTCCCACTCAGCCAGCTGCTGGCAGCGGGTAATTGGAAGAAGCTGCCTTGGCCTCTGTGTTTGAAGCTGTGTCATGCTTTGTGAGTCCGTGAGTCAGTGCCAGCTAAAACAACCCGAGTCATTGCTTCTAAGAAGCCCCATTGTGGCCAACTTTGATTAGGCCAGTCCTAAACAAATGAGATACTCCCAGAATGCCAATGGCTCAAAAAGGTCTTACTGTGCAAGTTTTAGCTACGAAGCCTGGTTCTCCTAAGAGTTCAGGAGAATGCTTTGCTGCTCAGGGGGACTTACTGGTGAATTTAAAAAAGAAACTGTCTCCAGTTAACCAGATCCTATCCCAGGCTGTGCTACCTTCTGTCTCCCCCACACCCTGCCCAAACAAACACACTCATTGCTCTCTTAATCTGGCTTAAGAGCAATTGGGTTAAAAATCCATAGAATTCAAATTGTAATCTCCTGGTTGCTTCGCTTCTTGCATCCCAGGGGCCTCTCAGTGCATTCATTCTCCTGGACAAGGTTGACCTTGGGTGGACAAACAGTGTGGCTGGTTAATGCAGCCGTCCAGGTGCAGAGGACAGCAGCCTGCTGCGGGGTCTTCAGCGAAGACGTTTGTGTAGTTTGGAGGCTGTGCAGTGATCATTAGGAAAAACGACTTGTCTTCTGCCTGGGAGTTACGTACTAGGATTAGAATTTGGGGTGTTGAACAGATGGTTCAGGCAGCACTGGGTGTCTCAGGTGGCGTTCTGTCCTGTAGCTGGGGAGGCTGGGAAGTGCGCATGCCTATCAGACAGTCAGCTGAGGAATGTTGTTTTAGAAAGTTTTTGTTCATGGGAAACTTTAGCATCAGGGATGGTAACACCTGAACCAGACAAGATTTGGTGAGAGAGAAGAGGCCTAGAGACAGCAGTGGGAGGAAGATGGAAACCTGAGGAGTTTTGCTAGCTAGGGGGATGGGAGGAGGTGGCCTGGGCCTGGGAGCCCTTGACAGTGACCAAGAGGGTAGGAACACATGGGAACCAGAACATTATAACCGTCACATAACGGTATCAACAGTGGTGAAATAGCCAATAATGATGAAAATGGAAACTCACTCATGGGATGTTTCTAGTGTGAGGATCCTGGGTGCAGGGATTTCCGGAGCGGTGCAGGTGGAAGCCAGTTTGATGCAGGTTGAAAAGGGAAGGTAGATCCTGCAAAGAATCTGAGAAATGTGAGAGAGGTGGCCAAGTGAAGGGAATGTTTTCAGTTGTTCATTTGTTTCCCATCACTCTTTATTTATTAACAGTTTTACTTTCATTCCATCACTGTTAGTACCTTTGAATCACACATACCGATGGGATTCATTGTGGTGTTTTTATTCACCTATCCTGCATTGATCATGTCTACATTTCAACTTCGGCTACCCTCCTTTCCGTTTCCCTGTGCTCCTCATTATCCTTAAAGGAAAAAAGCTGAAAGTCTGATGAAAGCCAAGAAGGAAATGTAGCATTTCTAAAATATGTTTCTCCCCTACTATTTAACACCCTTTGCTGACACAAGTGGTTTGGGTGTGTGCACATCTTCACATGTTGGAGGCCTGGCCCCTCTTGTTTATCCTAAGTGACAATACAAAGAGGTGGGTATTTTAGAGGTGTGGTCTAGAGAAGGCATTGAAGTAAGTTATTGATATGGCATTCTCAGGAGGACTGATGCCATTCTCCAAGGACTTCTATGCCTCTTGAGCACAAACAGCTATACAGAGCAGGGCTGTTCTGTGTGCTTGGCCCCTTCTGTATGCAGTCACTTCTCTTTCTTGACATGGCCGTGTTGTGACACAGCCAGTAAGCCCACACCAGGATACTGACTCCTTACGATTTGGACTTCCCATCCACCAGAAGCACGAGCCAATCAAACAGCTACTTTCTGAAGATGTAGCTCAGTTGGTAGCATGCTAATGTGCGTGAAACTGAATCTGATCCCCAGCTCTAAGTGAAGCCAAGCAGGGTGGTACACACTTATTGTCATCCCAGGAACTTGGGAAATTGAGGCAGGGAATTCAGATGTCCAAGTTTATCCCCTGCCACAAAGCCACAAAACTGATCTTAGCAACACAAAAGAGACTAGGAGAATACATTTTCGTTCTTAGGATGAAACTGTTGTTAGCACCAACGCCGCTGTTCATAATCTTCCACTTCTGAATCCTTAACTGTCTCCTCCTCTAGCACCCAAAAGTCTGGTACTTGTTCGGGTCCTTAACAGTCAGCTGAGTGAGGAAAATGTGTGAGCTGCTCTGGAGGAGCGGATACAGCTAATACTCTGCACTCAGTTGGTGAGGGGGGCTTGAGGGAGAGTTCCTCAGATGCTGATGCCACAGTAAAGCCCGAGATGACGATGGGGAAGAGTTTTGAGTAGGAAGAACACTGGCAGATGCATCAAGAACAGGGTCACACTGGTGCACATAGCCGAGGTGGCTCAGAATGCTGGTCCCTGTGATCTGAGACAAGGATAGGATGGCCTGAGGCAGTTAACCTGTGATCTGAGGGAGGGAGGGCAGGGGGAATTTACTGTGCCCTTTGGATAAAACAGGTCACACAAAGGTCAGCAGCATGCCTGGTGTCCTCACTGGGTAGCGAAGCGGTTCCATTAGCTGACTTCCAGGGCTTTACTAACCCTAAATCCTGTTTCCTTATGATCAGGTTGGAAATTATGATAATTAGGCGATTCTAGAGTTTTAACCAGAGCGTGATTTTAGACCTGCACTGATTTTATAGTAGAATGGTTCTATCTCCAATTTAACTCTGCCAATTAGCTTATGTGATTGGCCTTTTGGGCTCTTACACAGCCAGTCTCTACGGCAAGTTGTTTATTGTGTTCCATTACGCTAATGGAGTTCCGGTGACCTCACCTAAGCAGCTGAAGTTGGGGTGCTGGCTTGGAAAGATGTATGTTTACAAGCTGCTCCCCCAAAACACAACCTATCCAAGAAGCAGGCCTGAGTCTGATTTAGAAGATTATTATACATTGAGATCTTAACTAATAGGAGTGCTGGTTTAATGGCGTAATACATGATTATTATTATTGCTCAAGGTTAAGGAGAGGGTTCACTAATAACCTCTTTTTAGAAAGATAAAGTATATCAGTATTACATGTAGTAATCTCAATACTTTATAAAGTATAATTTACATTTAATCTAGTTAATATGATTTAATTTGTATCCTATTTTGGTAGAAGATTAGAATGAATTTAATGTAGTTTACACAGAGATGTCTTAGAACTGAAAGAATACTGTTCAGTTATTTTCTTCACATTCTAATAAAACACATGCAAATGCAATTTATGAAAGAAATTCCTTTTACTTTCCCCTCATTTTCTGCTCACCCCCTCCCTGCATATATTGGGTCTTGGTATTGGATACCTGATGAAACTCTAAGAATATGCGTCTGAAGGCAGTATGTACAGAGACTCGAGAGGAAACCCATTCCCCCACAAGCCATGCCCCCTTCTCCATTTTCTCTTCTAGTCTGGACAGAAGGAATCATTTACTAATGATCCCAGCCCCTCTGGGGCATTTGAAATAATACCTGGAAACGAAATCTGTTGTTTAGTTACGTCACCACCCTCTTTGGAAAATTTTATTGACTTTTTTGGTACGTTTATACTGTATATTTAGGTCGTTTCCACCTCTTTCTTACCCTTTAACTTCGGGATTCTTCCTTTGAGAAAGGGTGGGGAACTCGGTATGTGGTGAAGTACAGTCTGATGATTTGGGGCCCATGAGATCACCATCCAAATCAAAACACAGACCGTTTCCACTCCTGTCCCCTCCTCCCACCCCCACTCCTTGCCAGGCAGCCTGCTCCTGCAGTCTGTCACCGCAGATTGATGTGGCCTGTTCTTGGAGGTTGCACACAGACTGTCACAGACAGCGTTACTTTGTGTCTGACTGCCTTTATTCATTGTCACAGTCCTTGAGCTCGAACACAGTGCTGCATCAGAGGCTGAAAGTTGTAGCCATGTCAGAAACGATTTGTTGCTTTTATTCAATTATTGTTCCCAATGTCATCCAGTTAAGGGGGCGGTTGGCAAGGAAACAGGTTTAGGCCAGCACCAGAAAATTGAGCTCACTTTCCTTTCAGGATGCTGAATCGTGAGCTTTGCTCTCTGAGGTCAACTGCAGGACATAGAGTATCTTTGGTACATTTCAGAGTGGCTTGATATTTTGAATTTGTGATTATCAATGCTGAGAACATTATGTTGCATAAAAACATGGTACCAATGGCAGAAGTATGTTTGGGGCCATTTTAGAAATTGTTGGAAATCCACTCCTAATCATAAGCCAAACTCCGTGTAACAATTTTTATGAACTGCATTTTTTATGACCACAGTATAATTAATTTAGACATACACTAAATTAATACTTACATGCGGCAGAATGGTGGTCAGAAGACATTTTTTTAAAAACTCCATTTTCCATAATCCATATGTTTCTACAAGATCAGAAAATACTGCAGTAAAGTCATGCAGTCCATGCCTCCCACAGGCGGACTCTGAGCTGAGGGGTTCCTAGCAGTGTTCCCTGGAATCCATGTGTTAATAACACCCGTAGCGTAGTCTTGTGTACTCAGAATGAAGCCTGCAGTGCCCCTGGGTGCTGCCACACAGGCAGGTGAGCGCTGCCATGAAACACCCCAGCTTCCTGATGCATTTCATTCTCAGAAGTCTTTTATCATTACCAAGTGTTTTGTGATCCTGAGTTTTGTTATGAGAACCCGTGTGGATTTGTGACCCATGGTTTTAAAAGGTGAGTGGGCATGACAATTCACACCTATAATCCCATCATCAGGAGGAGGCTGAGGGAGGAAGATCGCTGTGAGTTCTAGGCCAGCTCGGGTCACATAGTGAGTCAGTGAGTTTTAGGTTGTGGTGAGCTGCAGAATGAAGCCCCTGTGTTAAGTAGTGGTTACCCCCACCACCACCACCAAGAAAGCTGCTGTTTGGTCTGGACTGGTGAGATTTAGACAGCTTCCTGCAGGGTTTACTCTTAAAGCTTGAGTGGGAAGCCAGTTGTGGAAAGTACAGAGAATTATTCTCTAGAAAAAAAGAAAGGCTGAACAGATCCTGAGCTGATACCTGCCTTCCCTTTGTATAAAAAGGTAAACCCACTTTTTTTGTTACTGCAACATCATCATTATCATCAAGTGTGTGTGTGTGCGTGCATGTGTGTGCGTACACCCATGCAAGTGTACATGTGCGTGTGTGTGCTTGAATGCCCCATCATGTGTGTGGAGGGCAGAGGACAACTTTCTAGAGTTTGTTTTCTCCTTCACCATGTGTGTCCCTCCCAGAGGTCAAACTCAGTTGTCTAGCCAGACAGCAGCCGGCCACCTTTATTCGGGTCGGCTAGCCAGCAGCAGCCATCTTTACTCAGGTCAGCTAGCCAGCAGCGGCCATCTTTACTCAGGTCGTGTAGCCAGGAAGCGGCCACCTTTACTTTACTTGCTGCACCATCTTGCCCTCCTGCCCCATTCCAGCTTATTTTAGGTTTAAACACTGGCTGAAACAGTCGTAGCAGCACAGCAGGAGAGGTGTCTCCTCAGTGATTGTGTTCTTTGTCCTTGTGACTGATAAGTCACATTAACTCAGACACATCAGACTGACCGTGGGAGGAATTCTCTACTCATGTATTTTAAAATTAAAAGAGAGAAAAGCAAGACACAGAGAAAGAGATGTAGAGATTCGGGCAGTGACATTGGGAAGTGAACCAAGGATCAATCAAGGATGATAGCTTTTAGCAAGAAGCATGTGAGAAAAACCCACTGTATTAATCACTTTACCTAGACCATTGTCTTAGTATTATAGATGAATGAGAAGAACAAACGCTAAATTATTTGCTAAGGAGACTTCTAGAGTCTCTTGATATCACTTCATCCGTCCATTTTGTCTATTTTGTAGTTTGTTTCAACAGACATTCATGAGCTGTCTTCCTTGAGAATGACAAAAGATGAAATTTCAGAGAGATGCTGCCCTTGGGACAGGGTGTCAGTGTGGTCCAGAGGACTGTGAGTGATGTCCTTTTGGATACTGTAGTTTCCAGAGAGAAAGCACCTTTGATTTAGGAGAATGTGGCATTCAGTGGTGTGGGTGACCTGACGTGTGACATGTATGTGCCTCTAAAGTGTGTAGATAGGGTGGAGGGCAGGGTTAAGGGTCAGTAGTTCAGGTATTATATTCAGATATATTAAGGGAAATAGTGTGGGAAACCATGGGAGATTCTGTGGATCTGTTTATCAAGATCTTTAATTAAGTGCAGGATGGGATTGGCAAAATAGACAAATTATCAGAGAGATTTCAACTAAATATCCAAAAATAATTAAATAAGTTAATAATAAAAAAACCCTGCCTCTTTAGGGAGGATGTCTTCAATTCCTCATGCATATCTTTCATTTTGAAAAAAAATTAGATTTGAGCAAGACTTTCATTCTTTTAGAACCTTTGAAGAACTTATCCCCCCACCCCCATCCAAATCTTTGGAGTCACAGGATTGGCAACTATGTTCTTAGCTAGTCATAAACACACAGAGGAATCTTAGTGGTTTACCCAAAGCCCCCGTGTCCCAGCTTCATATTCCGCAGACACAGCGTGACTCCTACTCCGTGAGTCATGTCATCTCTGAGTTTAACTTGGCTTGTGGTTGAGTGACCCAACTGGGTCTTGTGTTTAGCAGAATTTTCTAATAAAAAAAACCCAAATTAACAAACACACAAACAAAAAGGGCAGGCGGAGTCAGAGTCTAATGCAATCATGGTCTCTCCTGAGCATTTGGCGATGCCACAAAGGCAAAGGCGACTGGAGAGGTTATCTCAGACCGGCTATGCACAGTTTAGCTTAGTACCAGCTGTGTTAAGGAATGCCCTCTTACTTGCTCTAGTAAAATGGCGAAAGCGATTCAGCTAGAGATTTTCTGCATTCCTGGAATTATGCCACCCAGCCGAGGATTTCCCAGTTTCCAGAACATGATTGGACTTTAAATTAAACCAGTGTCCAATCACGTGGGCTTTTTTTAAAACCACATCACTACCTATTTTGAGAAACATATTTAACATCTGGTATATGTTTATATTTATAGATACCATGTCCATATTCTGTACCCAGAGAGACCTCTCCCAGTATTAAGAGTGCTTCTGTTTAGTGCCTAGAGATTAACTTTTAACAAGTGACAGACAAGTTGAGTGTAAAAATAGTGTGTAGCTAAAACAGGGATTGGCTGGAGGCTACTTTAAATGCTTTCACCTATATTCAGAATGTTTCTGGGCAGTGTGACCTTAAGGAATGACTTCTATGACAGGCCATTACTCTGGGATGCGAAAAAGCTGGTAGAACAAAGGCCTGGAGGGCCCTGTGTGTGCAAGTAATCCCTGTGTAGATGGTATGCCACTGTATAGATAGTATGCCCCTGTTTAGATGGTATGCTTCTATATAGATGGTATGCTCCTGTATAGATGGTATGCTTCTGTATAGATGGTGTGCCGTGTATAGATGGTGTGCCCCTGTGTAGATGGTATGCTCCTGTATAGGTGGTATGCACCTGTATAGATGGTATGCACCTGTATAGATGGTATGCACCTGTATAGATGGTATGCCCCTGTATAGGTGGTATGCCCCTGTATAGATGGTATGCCCCTGTATAGATGGTATGCTTCTGTATAGATGGTATGCCCCGTATAGATGGTATGCTCCTGTATAGGTGGCATGCTCCTGTATAGGTGGCATGCTTCTATTCCAAAGTAGAAAATGTTAATAAACATGTCACAAGATCAGGGCTGTTGAAGGTTCAGGGCCCAGGAGAGTCCTGATTTCTAGTCGTTTCTCAGGGAAGACCAGAAGAATGGAGGTGTTCTGGATTTCACACATATGTAAGGCAATCTCTCATTTGTTGCCTCGTAGAAGGACAAGGGAAAGCAGTGCCTGTTGGACTGCCTCATTCGTGTCCCAGGGCCCATTCTTAAATAGGTGTTTGCTTAGTGTTTCCACTGCTTTTCTTGGCTATCCAGGCTAGTATGAGTCTGAGTGAGATCAACTGCCTCCGTCTTGTGTGCCTGTGTGTGTGTGTGTGTGTGTGTGCAAATGAAGCATTTCTGAGATCTGAGAGCACATATCATAGAGCACCTATCTGCCCTGTTATGACAACTTGGAACAGAAGCATTGAGCCAAAAACTGAATTAGAGCTCATAAGTGAGTGGTGTGGCCCATTGGCTAGCTGTCCATGTGTAATAGACCATAGAGCACTGAAAATATTGGTTGATGAATGGTTATTTAATGTCACGAGTAAGTAAAGAAGCATATTTGATCAGAAAAGTAAGAAACATACAAGCCAGATGCCACTCCTTCCTATAATCATCCCATAAGAATACTATCCAACAAGTTCCTGGGTTTTGGACATGCGTCCTCTGCTTTTATGTTCTTTGTCTCCCCCAGGCCTTTCCACCTGTCTGTTTACAGGACACGTGTGCCAGAAGAACCCTTAGACAGTATAGAGCCTCCCTTTCCAAATGAGGTGACTTAAGCTGTACAGCCCAAGGCTGTAATAATGGAACGTTTCTCTGTGAATTACTTTTCTGTCAGCCAAACAAATAGCTGAGACGATCACCACATGAATGTGCAAGGTTTACTTTGTCTCCCAGTGTGGGAGGTTTCCGCCCGTGATCAGTTGGCACCAACACTTGGGCCTCTGCTGAGTCAGCACTGCTTGGCTGGGCGTGCAAGGCGGAACCAAGCTGCTATGGGGGGCCAGGATGTGATAAGGAAAAGAGAAAGGCTATTGTCCTGTAGCCCGCCTTGAGGGCTAGTTCCCAAGGACCTAAAGACCCTGCTAGACTTCATCTCAAAGATTTTGTCACCTCCCCTAGATCCAGGTTAAGGGTCACCTCTTCAGCACTTAGACCTTATGGAGACAGTTCAGATACAAGATACAGCATATTTTTTTAATGGAGAGAACTTCTCATCATGCTTCATCATGTGGTCCTCATTCCTTCCCATATGCCATGTGGCATCTGAGTGTATTGCTCCATCCATACTATGTTTTATAGTGTCTGGATTATAGAGTGGCTGGTGGCTCGTGTGTAGCCCCGGAGGTTCTCATGTGGATGTGTGGACTTAGGTCCTCACTTCTCAGGCGTGGGGAATGTTGGCACATTTACAAAAGTATCATCAGTCTGCTCTCTGAAAAGGAGTAATTGATGGAAAGAAGTATTGTAAGTTAAAAGTTAAGACATAGCCATACATGTTGCTGCAGGCTTGGGCCTGGGGGAGGGGTCACCAAGAGTTTGGGTCCTATTTGAGAAAACCTGGGAGCTGCAGTTGTAGCGTACTGATATAGACTTGCTTGGTCCAGTCCCCAGCACTACACATTGGTTTTAAAACGTAAGCGTGGAGATACAATTATTTTTCGGTGACTGATAATCCTCAGATGGGGTGAGAGTGTGAGTGACTTCAAGGATATCCCATCAGCCAGGACTCCTGAAATGGAGGGGCTTCGCAGTGTCAGTCATGATGGACACCCCTCAGTCCTCTCCTCTGGGGTCCTTTTTCATCTACTGGACTTGCCCTAAAGGCAGTATATACACACCATGCCTTTCAAGGTTCCCTCCCTCCCTCCCTCCCTTGGTCCTTGGTCTGTGTATGCATTAATGACAGCTGGTACTGTCTGAGTGCCTAGGCTCCCCAGGCACAGCTGGACATACTTCGGGCTTGTGGGCTACATGTAGCTAAATGTAGCTATGCATTTGCGAGAAACGAAGTTGTAAATGTACTTAAAACATGGCTAGGGTTTTTTTTTGCTTGTTTGCTTTGCTTTTGTTGTTTGTTTTTTCCTATTTTGTAACTTGATTTGGTCACTCTTGCAGATGACACTGTGTGGCAGTGTCTAAAGATTGTATGTGTCGCCATGTGTTACAGTCCCAAGGGGTTTGTTCTGGAAGGAAGATGCTACTTTGTATCTTCCTTCATAGAATGGGCAACCGAGACACAGAGGGCGATTTATCCAGCGAAAGCACAGTGTCCTCATTCCAAAACTCACAATGCTAAGCATTAGCTCTTAAAAACTGTCGCCGCAGTACTCCACACCATGACAGAACTTGCACCCTTAGCCTTTGTAACAGGTCACACCTCTGTCTATCCTACTTGGTCTTCACCTGCTAAAGCCCCCTTGCCGAAGGGTTTAGGCTACAGGTTATTGTTGTCCAGAAGCCTGCTCTAATGCCTTCTGCATTTGTCTTCCAGTATGGCTCAGTTGGTCTTTATGTTGCTAGTGAACCCAGCTTACTGGAGCCCCAAGTCTACCATCCCCATTGACATCTGTGATGGGACCTTTCTGTAGATGGCCCTGCCCCCCCCAGCTGGACCGCAGCCCCCTGAGAACAGGCCTGAGGCTTATCCTCCAGATCTCTGTA